>JAKZAN010000180.1:0-73597 GCA_023053545.1 Lepidurus packardi
CCCAACCCCAACCCCAACCCCAACCCCAACCCCAACCCCAACCCCCAACCCCAACCCCAACCCCAACCCCAACCCCAACCCCAACCCCAACCCCAACCCCAACCCCAACCCCAACCCCAACCCCAACCCCAACCCCAACCCCAACCCCAACCCCAACCCCAACCCCAACCCCAACCCCAACCCCAACCCCAACCCCAACCCCAACCCCAACCCCAACCCCATATTACAGGAGGATTGGCTGATCCAGAGCAGGGGAAACGGTCAATTGACTATCGAATTTACTTTATGCAAATCATGACCTAAATATCTATAACAATGACTAAAGGCAACGAAATAAAATAGTACACTAACAAAATAAATATAAATGCACGATATCCGCGTTACTACGTTGGGTAGTTCTGAGCCACCCTACGAATTCAGTACTACCCACCCTACACAAACCCTAGAACCACGCCAACACATACTCTCTTCTCTCCTTGAGTCCCTCAGAGAGGACTATACTCCCTCGGACTTCAACGCCAAAAAGGACATCGCCATACAATTGATTGCCAAAAAGGCTAACTAGGTCCTCAAGAATAGCAGCCCGTCTCCATCGTAACACCAGAGGACGAGTGCTCACAGAAGCAAGAGCAGGCATGCAGCTGGGCAACTCAGCGAGGGTAAGAAGATTAACTATAGTCGACAAGACCCCAAATTCACTATGCATGAAATCCTGAAACTCCGACATTTAATTTGATGATTGACACTAATATAGCTACAATAATGTGTATAGACTCTATGCAGGACGAAGGGATCGTTAGAGATAGAAGATGCGAATCAAATGTATGTGGGTAAAAAATAATAGAGGGCTTAAAAGGGGGAGTTTGAAAGGAAAGGTATATCACTCCATGTTCTCGTATTTCTTGAGCACTTCATCAAACTAAACATAGTTGAACTATATTCCTTCATGGTTGAACCTACATAATGATCGGATGATTCAAACAACAAATTAGAAATGAAAGATTACCTTTTGCAAAGCAGATTGTATTGGAAGTCGGTAAGTGGCAATTTGTTGTAGTCTAGAATCGCACGCATACGGGTAAACGATACCTTTCCGCTCTTGGCTTGGTCTTTGTCTTGGAAATACGGTTTCAGAAGAAGCTTGTGCTTTCGGACCACCTCTCCCAGCCTCCTCAGGAGTTTCTATAGTTCCTGGTCGTTGTCAGGTTGCTGAGTTAGGACGCCTGATTGACTATAATCGAAGACAGGTGGTGTCACAAGTGGATCTTTCTCTCGTTCAGGAAGAGTAAACACAATATCGATATCATCTAAAAATCTCATGTAGTTGCACATGGTAGTGTCCTCCTGAACAACATAAAAGTCTTGAAGCTTATCGAGGATCTTTTCATCAAGATTCAGCTTCATAGTCTGATAGATGATACTGCGGAACTTATTATTCTTAATGATCCCCTTACGTAGAGGATCGAAGTCCTGGAAGTATTCTTTGTAACGCACTCTATTCGTTTTGGTCATTTTGCGGATCTCTGCAAGGATGGACTCGATGTCTTCGGGGATGGCCTTGCGTGTGCCAGTACCATGGCGCCATTCCTGTTTGGTTTGAGTCATATAGTCGAAGTTATAAGGTCTGGTATCGTTTAGGAAATCTAGGTAGCGCACTTCCTTCTGGTCTTCAGAGGCATAGACCTTGCACAAAACACGGAACTCCTCTTCGCTCAGCAGGAAGTAGGCAGTCGCCAGAACCTGTCTAAACTGTTTGGGGCTGACTTTATAGCGGCCCAGTTTATCCCAGTCTTGGAAAAACTGTTTGATGTCAAGACGGTTAGATCGCGAAAATTAAGTGAACCTCTCTCTCACCTTTGATGCAATCTCATACTCAGCGGCAGTAATGTCTTGTCTTCCATAACTAAAATCAATCGAAGCTGTTGTTAGAGGAATGTGAGCAGGAACCTTCTCCAATTCCTTTTTAGTGAAAACTCCATCTAAGACGTCACAAAATTCTCTGGATCTCACGTAGCCAAGCTTATCGGAGCAGCTGAAGTGTTGCAGTATGAGCTGAAACTCGGCCTCCGACAGCACGAGCTTGCTCATGGTGAGTCCTAATCTGAGTTGATCCTTTGTAACAGTGCCGCTGCGGAGTTTATCGAAATCTCTTAGGAATTCAGCAACTCTGATCCTTTATTCTTTGATCTTCTTTCGGAGTTTTGACAGCAAATCTTCAAGATCATTGGGGACTGCATTAGTGATATAAGCCTTATTTTCAGGAGCCTGGCGAGAGTAGTTGACAAAACAGTCAGCATATGTCTTCGATATGATCTTGCCGTCTTCGTTGTAGTTGTCAACATCCTTCACGAATTCATAGTAGTTAACCTCGTTGAGGTTTCCTTTATCGATGTATCTCTTTAGTAGGAGATTGACATCGTCCTGGTTTTTGGGCAATACACCAAACTGGTCCAGGATTCTCAGGAACTGGTTCTTTGTGATGTATCCGATCTTGGTTGTGTCGAAGTCTTAGAAGTGTGGCTTTAGAAGTATGCGCTTGCTGAGAATCTCTTTCTGGTACATGGCTAAGAGTTCACTGAGCCTGCTTGACTCTTTCTCGTCAAGCTGGAGATAGAGTCGGCGGGCTGGCAGAGTGACAACTGTGTTGTAAGGAGCAACCTTGTACAGTGGATCTTTGTCAATACCCTTGGTAGTCCAGACTAGATCAATATCATCACAGAAATTCATCCAGCGAATGCGTGTGTCGTTGGGCTCCACCCTGTACTCATTGAGAATAGCATTATATTCGTCAGCGGTGAGGGTGAGATTGAGCATATTAATGATTCTCTTGAACTGATCTCCGGTGACTATATTTTTACGAAGACTGTCAAAATCAAGGAAGAATTCGCGAATGCGGACGCGCTTGACCACCACTTCCGCCTGGATCCTTCGGAGAATGTCTTGGATGGGTAGAAGACGGTCAGGTAACTGTTTGTTAAGGTACAGGTTTTCGACGAATGAAATGTTCTTCGGGTCAACAACACTGTTATACATGTCCTCAGGCCGCACGGGATTGGCTTTGATCCCCTTGAGGACAGTTTCCAGGGTCTCATTAATATTCTCGACATCATTCACAAACTTTACGTAGTTAACTTCTTTGGGGTTGCCATTATCCACATAATTCTTGGCCAGAATTTCGAACAGCCGTTCATTCACATACAGTCCCAGGGAATTAAGCACTCTCCCGAACTGGTCCTTGGTGATGTGAAGGCACTTGGTTCTGTCGTAGTCTTGGAATGCCGGCTTGATCAGGATTCTTTTTGTGGCGATGAGGTACTTCATGTACTTAAGCAGTTTGTCCAGCAGTGCCGACTCACCTTCATTAAAGAACTATTGGAACTCGTGGATCGAAGATTTTATAAATGGATTGATGGATTACAGCCTGGGTCTTGGTGCTGATGAGGTTCTATCGTGCCTGGTCTGGGTTGGTGAACTGTTCATCAACCAGTCCTACGAAGTCCGAGTACCGGATCAGGTCACCAGGAAGGCGATACTTGTCGACAAGCTTATTAAGCTGTTCTTCGTTGAGGTTGATGTTGAGGAAGTAGAGGGCGATGGACAGACCGGATCGGAACTGCGTCGGGATAAATGTAGTGACGGGAGGAAGAGAGGGTGAGTTGGATTTGTACCTTGTCCTCAGTGCAGAAACCCTTGCGGAGCTTGTCGAAATCCTCGAAGAAGTATTTGACTCTGATTTGTCTTTTCCAGACCTCGGCCTTGATGGCGTGTTCGACTTGAAGTTATGGTGGCTGGAGGGCGGAAGGGGTGTCTTTGGCGACGAGGGCTGCGCCAGTCTGTCTGAGGACAGATGTCATATTGGAATATAGTGGAGTTAGTTGTATTTTTTAGTAATTCTGATTATTAAGATGAGAATGAATAAATGTATATTGATGTAAGTTTCTATTTGAAGGGAAGAAAAGAGTAGATGTGTATATTCGAGACTGTTATGGAATTAATGTGCATGTTTGAATCCTGCATTCTGGGTATCGCAACCATTGCAAACTACAGCATTTATTCCCTTTCTTATCACTAAATACGTGTGTACCCACATCCTATACTTGTTTAACACACTCAACCTTCAATCCACCACTATCGACATCAAGAGCAATCCATCATACATACTCCCCTCCACACCACATCTCCCAACCGAACTCAGCATTTTACATTTAGCACATATTTACATCCCACGAGGTCTGCCCTGAGGCGTTTGAATGGCCTCCGGATTTTGTGCTCGAGCCAGATGGCCCAACGTTTCCTATTTTGGTATTCTTGAACCATGTGCCCATCTAAGTACAGTATAATTCAATACGTATATATGTCGATGTCAATGTGCTTCAACATCAAATATATGTGCAGTTATCGTCTTATTTTTAGAAAAAGACAATGGCCATCAATATTGCTCTACTATAAAGATGTAATCATATTTGTGGCTCAGATCGCTAGATCTCAGAATATCAGCCACAAACTTCTCGTCCCACAGCAAAGGATGACATATGATGGGATTCAGGGTGCGCGGAACGGTCTGACGTCCGATAGATACATTTGCTATTACTTGTACACGATTTGCTGAAATGGGCCACTAATATTGTTATAGGCACCTGGAACTAGTAATACCAATAGTAGAATTCGATCCTTGTTCCTGTGCCTGCTCAGAATACTCAATAATATTCAGAACCAGACGATACATACACATTTATCTCAACCACATTACTCCAAATAAGCTCCCTCCACCCAATGGCCAACCTCACCTCCAACTATCCCGCCTATCAAAACAATTCTCGCCACTCAACCTCCACTGCCCACTCCTCCCAGAATGCCTTGAAAAAGACCGTCCTCTTCGCTGAACTCGTGGCCAGCGACTCCCCCGACGGCTAGAGTGTGTAGCTGGTGGGCGACATCCTGTGCTCGATCACGGGACTGGCACCCAGGAGTCTGTTGCTGAACTCCCCTTTCAGCTGCAGAGTGCCTCCTGCGATCTCAATCAAAAACTATGTTAAGAGTAATAGAACATCTTTTGTTTCTATTCAACTTTCGTGTTATGCACTCTCTATGGCAAGATATTTGATGCTTTTTGAAATAGAAAATAGCTCAGAAAATAAAGTAAAATTAGGTTCCAGATCAAAGTGAAGAGACCCACTTTTTTGTGCAAAATTGTGCTATCAGATTTTGGATCCCTTCTAGTTCTTCAAATATTGTTTCAATGCAATCAAAAATGTCGCTATAATGATTTTACAATCCTTGTCTTTTCAGGAATCTTCAAATACCTGTGCTGTTCTGGGTCTGTGGTCGTGGTCACCCTAATCCTGATCGATCGTTTCCAATAACGCAACCCCCACGTGATCCTGAACGAGTTCTGCATCCACCGCGTGACTTTGCTGGCGTCGATCCTGGCAGCCAAAATCACGGACGATAGATTTTACTCGAACTCCCATTATGCCAAAGTGTACGAAATATCTGACTTTACTCTTTTCACTTTTAATAAGTGTAAATTACGATTAACCATAAGCGCATTCACCTTTCTGTGCAATGCCAGCCAATTCATTATCCAAATGTATTATTCTGTAGTGGAGGCATTAGGCTAGATGAACTTAACAGCCTCGAGGAGGCTTTTCTTGACATGATGAATTACGACTTGTTTATTGAGGAGTGCCAATACTTCTACTACGAGCAGCGCTTGCGAGAGTTCCCTGCGACTCGACAACAGAATAGTGGATACGAATGAGGTGCAGTACGATGCTCAAGAGTATGATATATTAAGTGTAGGATGCTAATATTGGTGGATATATCGTGGCTGGGAAATACAGAAGAGTGGGTGATATAATGATATGTGGGGTGATCAAGTATTATGTTGTGTTTGTTGGACAGGATGAACCACTGTAGATGAGGGAGTGAAGGATTAGATGTTTGTTGGCCCAGGAAAAGTATTAGAGGATTTGAAGAGGGTTTTACAGTTTGGGCCTGAAGACAGAGGAAGAAATATCTATATAGACGTTGATGTCATCATAAACAATAATAGCCAGCCTCTCATATTGTTTTTACTCCCATCATTATCCTTATCTCATTTGGGTTTCCACTCTCGCCCATTATATTTAATAAGGCTATTCACACAATAAATCATCGTCTATAATCATCTAAACCTATCAATTTACAAACACTCATACCATTTTACTCCATGGAGCCTGTCGACAGAGCCAACCCCACCTACCAGAGCTATGAAGATCGCAAGGAACTCACTTACTATGAATCAGTCCTCAACTGCTGTGGTTCTTGCACTGGCTGTCTGCGTGCCTGGCTACCCTGCGTCTGTTGTTTCTGCCCCTACCCCTATAGCAAAGTTCACCAAGGCACTGTTGGCCTCAAGGAGAGGTTCGGGCGATTCGAAGATCAACTTGAACCTGGCTTCCATTATATTAACCCTTGCACCGAAAGAGTCATTCCTGTCTCTCTCAGAACGATGTAATGACATCCAATATTTACATATTTTCTGTTGCATTCGCTTCCATCGAAAGAGTCATCGACCTTGAACGTCAACTGATTTTGACCAAAGACAATATCACTGTGAACATCGACACTGTTGTCTATTATCGCGTGATTGATGCCAAGAAAGCCACCTATATCGTGTCCAACATCACAGCATCGGTGTGCCAGCTCACCTACGCTACCCTCCGAACTGTTTGTGGTGAGCACACCTTGCAGGATCTCTTGGAGAAGAGACAAGAGATCGCAGACACCATTGAAGACTACGTTGAGAAAAAGGTCAAGGACTGGGGTATAGAAGCTTTTGCAACATTTACCACTGAATATTAATATCTAATACCATTTAGGAATTTATGTCGAGCAAATCTACATCAAGGATATGTTGCTGAGCAAGGAGCTGCAGACTGACCTGTCAATGACCGCCAAGACTCGGAGGTTCGCAGAGAGCAAGATTATCTCGGCGAAGGCAGACGTAGAGAGTGCGAAACTGATGCGGGAAGCCGCAGACATCCTGAACTCACGGGCAGCAATGCAGATCCGATATCTGTAGGTCCTGCAATTCATGGCGAAAAGCAACGGCCAGAAGATTCTGTTCTTACCTCTTTCAGCCAACGAATTTGAGGAAAAGAAATGATGATGAAGAAGACCAGATTGCACAGTCAAGTTTATTGATGTTTTTTATTGTCTTGGTTGCCAATCACAAGTCAAGAGACTGATAATTCAAGTAATATGTGTTCTTGCAATTATTTGCATCAGATGTTTTATTCGAAAGGGTAGAGGCAGAGATGGAGTCCATGAAATAGGCTGATCGGTAAAGAGTGATCATCCCTATTCATAATAGTAATAATCAGCCATTATTTTAAACGTTCAGAAACTCACAAACAATGATGAGACTATTCAGTCACGCCACGGGACTCACTGCTCTCTGGTACTGTTCTGGGCTCCTCTTCGACCTCAGTACCATATTCCTCCATTTTTATGATTACCCAGACCACGTCAACTTCGACTCAGAAAAGCATGAACTTAAGAAAGGCGATTGGCTCCTCACCTTCAAGTCTTTCAACAAACCCGACAAAATGAGTCTCATCCTCGCCTTTGAGGATAATAGCAATAAAGTTTTCAGACAGGTCAAGAACACGAGCTACGAGTATGTGCGGGATGAGCTGACTAAGTCGTTTATCAGAGTACCTCAAGGCACTCTTTTCACGCGAGACATGACTTCAGGTCAGACCCAGTTCGTAAGCAAAATCACACTGATGAAATATTGGTTTAATTCTGTTAATACTGCAGATGTATGTGGCTTCTGTGATTGGATGTCTTCACCTGAACCTGTCAAACCTGCAATATGTGCACTGAAACCCATAATATGGGAAAGACGATGTGAATAAAAACCCACAGGATTGATTCATAGGAAAATAAGAAGCGCAAAAATGAATAACTCTGCATCGAGTGTGTATATAGTTATGGTTGTCTCATACCTTAAAACAGTATCTGTTGTGGTCTATTTAGTTTGGGGCGTGGGTAATAGGAAGGAGAGGTTTGGCAGAATGTATAGAGATGGATAGGGAGGGAAAGTGGCAGAGGAGGCACGAACTCACATAATAGAGGTTGCGAAGAGATAAAGGTGAGAAGTCTGTCCCTGCTCCACTGCCTTCATGAGAATTTTGAATAACCTAATGACTTTCTGACCCCATTATCATTTTGTCTACTAACTAAATTGAAAAGGAGACCCTGAAGAATGATCAATCCTCATTTACCCTTTGGAATGCATCACTAGAATTTAAAAAATATTTAAAACCCAAATAACTCTTACATCACACACCATACACCATAATAAACACTCATCACATGGAACAGGAACTCAACTACCATGACGAGCTTAAGGCTCTCGAGGCCAAAATCACAGACGCTGAACAGAACTTCGGAGACATCGAGGTCAGAGACGCCATTCTCGAAAAAGCACACTTC
This sequence comes from Lepidurus packardi, assembly GCA_023053545.1. Lineage (NCBI taxonomy): Eukaryota > Metazoa > Arthropoda > Branchiopoda > Notostraca > Triopsidae > Lepidurus > Lepidurus packardi. The sequence continues at coordinate 8,485 of JAKZAN010000180.1, forward strand.
ATCCGCAAGAAGGGCAATGACAAGGAACTCGCCATACGCACCTATGAGCAAGCACTCAAAAAGACCATCGAAATCGGACGCAAAATGGACATCAACTTCTACATCATCTCCATCTACCTTGAGGATCGCAACATCGGTACACCCTCCCCATCTAAACATTCTCAAAATATGTGTCCCTTTTCATCATGATGCAATGCCAGATAAAATTAAGGAAATCATCGCCACCTGCAAGTCACTCTTCGAAAAGGGAGGAGACTGGGAACGCAAAAACAGACTCAAAATATACGAAGCCATATACTTGCTCCTCGTCAGAGACTTCTCTGGTGCCAGCAAACTCTTCGTAGAGGCTATTCCTACCTTTAACTCCCCCGAGATCATGAGCTATGAAGACCTCATCTTCTACACCGTTCTCACCGGCATCACCTGCATGTCGCGTCAAGATATCAAGAAGAAGATCATCGAGTCCTCCTAAGTCACTGTTCACTTGGCCAAGATGCCTGACCTCAGCCAGTACCTCCACAGCTTCTACTCTTGTGACTACAAACTCTTCTACCGAAAACTCAGTAATACCTTTGCCCATCAAACTGTTTCCCTATCGTTCATATAAAATGTCTAGTCTGGGTCATCGAGAGCGTAAAGGCTAACCAATACATGGCTTCCCATTACAGATACTTCATGAGAGAGACCCGTGTGGTGATCTATTCGCAGTTCCTCGAGTCTTACAAGACTGTCACTCTTGACACCATGGCCAGAGAGTTCGGAGTTTCTGTTCAGTTCATCGACAAGTAAACCTTTGCATTTTATAGATCCACAATAATGATAACAGAGAACTCTCGGAGCTGATTGCGGCAAGAAGACTTCACTGCAAAATCGATAAGGTAGCAGGGATCATCGAATCAGAGCGTTCGGATGCCAGAAATGTGCTATACAAAGCTGCCCTGAAGAAGGGAGACCACCTGTTGAATAGGATCCAGAAATTGGAAAGAGTCATCGACGTCTGATTTAGCAAAGATGCATTAAAAACAGGAGAAGAATGTTAATGGCGAGATGCAGTTTTTGTGGTATTTAGTTTTTAATTGAAGTTTAACTTTTTGGGAGTAGGAGCTTGATGTTTGGATCAAAGGATCCGAGTTTGCTCATGAAGATCACTCTTAAAGGACGGTAACGATGGAAGCATAGCTGACTGAAGAGTCTTTGGGACGCTTCACGTGTTCACTCTGGTCGTAGTGGATCAGCTGCGACTTGATCTTTTATCGATGTTTGGAAGCATGGATTGTTCTCAAAAATACTCCAATAGGGTGTCTCCCGCAAATAGTATTTTCGGTTTCGTCGAGGTAATTCGTGAAACTCTCATGATCTTGTCCGACTATTGCACTGATGCCCCGTTTGTCCAAATTCTAGATGCTCTGCCAGATCTCACCATCCTACTTTTGGTAGTAGGTATAGTCAAAACGACTGCCCCAATGGCAGAAGTCCGAACTAATCACGAACACAGTATCCTGACGATCAAAATAAGGGGCCAATACTGAACCGATCTCACCCTCAGATTTGGGGCTGGTGTCACCCACGATGATTGGAATAAGACTAAAGGAAGAACCAAGCATGAACCTAAGATATGGCATATGCATTTCAAGGCTGTGTTCTGCTTCTTCATCTCTCTTGGTGAGAGTTGTGAAACCCGGACTTCCCGACAATTCTTTGATGACTATGCAGGAACAAAAGATTAAAAGATAAAATGTTCATATTGACTATATTTACTCTCAGTATCGATGGGGATGTTGCCTAGCGGTGTTTCGACTTCATCTAAGATGGAAACTGCGCACCCTTTGAAATATTTGCGATGGGAGGGACCCAGAAGGAAAACCTTGAGTTTCTCACTCTTATCTGCGAAGGGTTTCAGGTATTGGTATGCGAATGCAGCAGTTGGCCCTGAGTATCTGTAACCAGCATGTGGCCCGATGAGTCCCTTGACCTTAAAGGGTTTCTTGAAGGCGAGAGGAATCTTGGAGGTAGCTGTTTCTGCATCTTTGAGGTACTGTTGTAGTTACTCGAGGAGTTACTGGCCTGAAAGTGAGATGAATAACGTTAAGTATGGCGAAGCGAGTTACTTTCTGCAGGGTACCAGGTCCCCGCATGGCTCGCAAGTCTAATCCTTTTCATGATATTGATTTTCGCTATGGTTTTGATATTTGTGTATAAACTAGGTATTGCATATTTAGTGGTGCTTGGTTCTTATCTAGGAGTGTTTGTTCTGGTGCATTGGACCAGATTGTAGGATTTTTATGATTTATGATTCGGAATTCAGTCTTCTGTATGATCAGCTATTTACTCTCCAAGCTATACTTGGCAGGCTAGGCCACATACTCCATCTGTATTGGGCAAACCTCACAAAACAATGACCAAGATCGTTCTGAATAAGATGGGTTGTGTGTTTCATCACACTGCAACAGATTCCTACTTAGAAAATACAAATAATCTTTTTTAAATGCCATAACCTTATTGCTAATGTAAAGAATAGACTCTTATTTACAAATATACACTTATTTTTTATCCTCCGACAACTTTCACAACATTTGCTTCTTTTTCAGGAAAGCCCTCAGACACAGCAACTGCATGAGCACTCCTCCCATGATCACCAGCAACTACACGATCGCACTCGCAACTATCAGCTGGTCCAGCACTAGGATCCTTTGCTCTATGCTGTCTTCGTCTCTCCTCGCCTAGATCTGGTAGGTCACGTGGTCCGACGCTGCGGTCTTGATATCATTCGCATAGTCCATCAATTCTTAGTAATTCTGACTCTCGGTGGTTAGATTGCTAGCCTCTAATGCAACCAAAGCATGTGAGTTTTTTCGGATGATGTGGTTGAAGTTTCTGAGGATGTCCAGCTCCACGAGTGCCCATTCATCTACATGTTCGAGGCGATTGCAATAACACTCCACCCAAATGCTATAGTATCCCGTGGTGGCGTTAGTGGGAAGAGGGACATTGACTCTGACTTTGTTATCGGTTGGTTTAGCGAGTCCTTTGTGGTAGAGCACCTACTTTTCAGCCTCAACTTTGAGGGCAAAGCTATAGATATCGAGTCTCGAGAATGTGGCTTCGATGACAAGTTGCTCGTTTTTAATTATGGGACTAGAGAATGCGCGGAACTCTTTATGAGTGAGAGGAAAGAGAACAGACTGGGAGCAAGGCAGTAGTAGAATGAGTAGAGCAGCGAGGAGTAAGGATTGATATAGTACCATAATTTAGTGTGTTTGATGATTATGATATTGGTTATGGTTGTGATGGTTGATGTGAATCGGCAATGAAGAACATAGTTTGATTGATATGGATAATGAGCGACTGTCAATGTTTATTGAGGGAACAAATATGAAAACAAAATCTCACACGCAAGGTGTTATCGGCAGGGCGCGTACAGTTTTGTGAAATCTAGGGAAATTAATCTATCTCGTAGTCAGCCTCCCATATTTCCTAAATGTACCGCACTACTCTATATTTGCGACCCTTTTACTAAGTACATCCTCGCTCGATCCATTTTGCATAATATTATGATCCTTTCTCGATTCTTTTATCGCTTAAAATATCTTCCCAAATTAACTATCAAGTTGATGGAACCCCTACACGTTATCAATCGCGAGGTAATACTCACTCCCTACCTTTATTCTATTTCATCCTTTTCAGACTCTTGCTCAGAGAAAGAAGTTCCTTGACGATCTCGTCAAGAGGAGATTCGTCTACACACAGGCATTCGAAATCCACGGAGGATGCAGCGGGCTTTATGACTATGGACCTGTTGGTTGCGCCATTAAAACCAATCTGGAGCAGCTCTGGAGAGATCATTTCGTCTTGGAAGAAGATATGCTGGAAATCAGAGGTACCTGCATCACGCCTATCACCGTCCTTGAGGCTTCCGTAAGAATCACCATTTTCTAAACACATTTTATCATTATCACCAACAACACTGCACAGGGCCATGTTGCTAAATTCACTGATCTGTTGGTCAAAGACGTGAAGACCTCGACTTGCTACCGTGCTGACAAACTCCTGGTGGACGTAAATCCACTCTCTCAACAACAAATATCTTCCTCAATTTGCATACTTATAGTACATCGAAACCAGGCTCAGCAAAGAAAAAGGCAAACTCAGTGCAGACGAAGTCAACAAGCTCGAGAAGTACCTCCTCGAAGCTGATGGTATGAAGGAAGAAGAAATGACGAAAACATTCGAAGTTCTCAAGATCAAGGCTCCTGAAACTGGCAACGATCTCACAAAGCCCGAACCCTTCAATCTTATGTTTAAGAGCCAAATCGGACCCAACGGCAACCTGACTGGCTTCCTGAGACCCGAGACTGCCCAGGGTATCTTCGTTAACTTCGCTAAGCTACTGGAATACAACGGGGGAAGAATGCCTTTCGCCTCTGCTCAGATTGGTCTTGGATTCAGAAACGAAATCGCTCCGAGAAACGGACTCCTGAGAGTCAGGGAGTTCCAGATGGCCGAAATCGAGCATTTTGTGGATCCTAATGACAAATCTCACCCTAAGTTTAAGAATTTCAGAGATCTCAAGCTACCTCTTTTCTCGCTACCTGATCAGGAAAACAAAAAGGAAGTGCAGTGGGTGCCTATCGGAGAAGCTGTCGAAAATAAGACAGTTCATAATGAGACCCTCGGCTACTTTTTGGCTAGGATCTACTTGTTCCTCACTGAGGCTGGAGTCCACAAGGACATGATCAGACTTAGACAACTTTCTAAGACTGAAAGAGCTCATTACGCCCAAGATTGTTGGGATACTGAAATCGAGACCTCTTTCGGCTGGATCGAGTGTGTGAGCTGCGCAGATAGATCAGCCTACGATTTGGAACATCATTCGGCTGCTACGGGAGTCAAGCTGCTCGCAGCCAGAAGATTCAAAGAAGCCAAGCCGACCCAGCAGACCACTATCACACTAAACAAAGCTGTGCTGGGCAAGGAATATAAGAAAGACTACCAATTGCTGCAGAAATACATCGAAGACCTCAGTGAGGCCTAGAAATCTGAATTCAAAGCAAACTTCGAAGGCCAAGGCACATTCGAAAAGACAATCGGAGGCATTACTTTCAAGCTGAAGCCTGAAACCGTACAGGTGGAGCAGAGGATAGTAAATGTGATGGAGGAAAAATACATTCCTCACGTTATTGAACCTTCGTTCGGCCTGGGCAGAATTCTGTACTCCATACTCGAGCACTCCTTCAGAATCAGAGACGAGAAGAGAACCTTCTTCGCTTTGAAACCCAAGATCGCCCCTGTCAAGGTTTCTATTCTTCCTCTGATCTCTGACGAGAGATTCGAACCCATCATCCACGAACTCAGTAAAATCATCCAAATTTATCTATTTATTTGTCCAATTATTTTAGAAAACTCATTGAAGAAGAACTTGATAACCTGCAAGGTTGATGATGGAGGACAAGCCATCGGCAAGAGATATGCCAGAACCGACGAAATCGGCATTCCCTTTGCTGTGACTGTGGACTTCGATACCCTGAAGGATAGCACTGTGACATTGAGAGAACTGATCAGCCTAAAGCAAGTCAGAATCCCGGTATGTTTCTTCCTTTTGACTTTTGCTTTAATGGATATGACTTATTTTATAGGCAGCGGATGTTGTTAAGACGATCGTGGATCTTTCTGAAGAGTTTATTAGCTGGGAGAACGTATTGGCCAAATATCCTGCTTATGAGTCCAAGGAAACTGAGTGATGAACAGCATGTGCATGTGTTGTATGTATCTACGAGCACATCATTTTTGATTTGGCATCCTAGAGAGAAGATCTGACCCGAACCATTTTATGAATTTATTTGAGTTTGATTCATAGCTAGCCATTTAATTGTTAGCAGTATCGACTTTCCGTCATTCGAATTCGTAAAGTCTTCTCTACTTGTCGGAAGCTTCTGTCTAATTGCATTATTAGGCTTGAAGTATCTTACTGTCTTACTAGAATCCTGGAGTCAGCAATTAGGTGCTGCTAAACCATGAGTAGGGTAAAAACCATGAATGAGAATCCACAGGAGTTTTCGAGCTGCATTCCTTAACCGCTGTGGTGACGATCACATTTTGTGCATTTGGGAGTGAGTCGAAAAGCAACCTTCCATAAGGCAGATGGATCTCAGTCTCGAATGCGATTATGCAAGGAAAAATAAATAAGGGACTTGGCTTAGTAGAAAAGAATAATATTTGTCAAGGTCGAAATCGAGAATGTAGGGACAGTCGAGAACATCCATTTTAATCACGAATGAAATACAGGTTGATCCTAGATCCAATCGTTGCAGACAGTGCGTGGGGCTCGTCCATGATTTGTTGAGTTGTCCTGATACTAAACCCAACCGATAGTTGCAGAGGGGCACAATCGAAGAAAGAACACATAAATGGCGTATTCTCTTGGATAGTATTCGCCCTTCCGCCACTCTTCTCTACTTACCGAATCTGCAGATAATATCTCTTGACTTCTTGCCTGCGATGCCCCTACAAAACCTAGTTGAACTGCGCCGATGTACAATTCTGCCCTTTTAACTCGTGCTTCTCGTCAATAACAATATCAAATACCTGCGTCCACTCAAGGATATCGTGGATACTAAGCTTCAAGTTCTTGAGCTCAGCAGCTCTCTCTTTGTTATCATACCTTTTTACAGGCAACAACCAAATATAGGATATACTAGTACTGAATATTGTGAGAATGGATCTACGTGTACTCCAATTAAGTAATGAAATAATGCCAGAACAATAAACTAAAAGACAATCCTTTGGAAAGCACAGGTCGGAACTGTATCTAAAGAGTAGAAACACTGAGCAAAGCCAATTTCCCAAACCTCCAGCAACTGGATCTCTGTAATATCCATCCTTATGTTCACACACCGTCAATAATCTCCTTCAGCCTAAAATAAAATAACTGACTTCCAGTTTTTGTATAGCACCTACTTCCCAACCCCCAAATACCTGAATCTAAGTAAACATTTCCATCTTTGTTCACACCCATTCCTGATATGACTATTATCTTTGTGCTTCGTAGGTTGGAACTAGATGTATCATGTCCGGTCCTTGCTCAAAGTATTCAAATCCTCGCAGAGCCTATTCATAACCTGTTCCCGGCGGTGGAAAATCTTAATATGTAAGGATTAGCTTAACATTAAATGTCCTGACACCTCTAGAACAGAAGAAACAGCTGCTTCCCCAAAATATCAGATCTGATTACCGCGTTCATGTGTACAAAAAATGATTAAAAACCCATTCATTTGTTATCGGTACTGTCCTAACTCTCTGATTCCAAATAACATAATGAGCTAACCAAGAGTCCAAGGAAAACTTGTGTTTTATTTTATTCTTTTAGAAAAAACATAAGTCGGATATGAAGATCTTTAAATCTAAACCCTACGTCGATAGGCTGAAAGGTCATAAGTAGCCCATCCTCGCACTCTACTCACCTCACGGTCCACAGGGCAACACCCTCTACAGCTGTTCCGAAGACGGTGTCATTAGGATCTGGGATCTCGAATCCAAATAAATTACACACAAATCTACTCTCACCCTAGAGACCTGCGATTCAATCGGCGAGCCTCAATACTTCAAGTTTTATTCCTCCAAGCCTCTCAAGTTTTCTCATGTCCGCTTCAATGAAAATATCGTGTATGGAGGACTTGTGTTCCCCTTTCAAGGGATGGTATGCAGCTGGAACATCAAAGACAACTCTCTAATCAGCGTCTTCTAGAAACACCTGACTGTATTGAGCCACTTGAGCAAGCTGAACGCGAGGCAGATCCTGAGCAGCAGCCAGTCGACTATCTGTTTATGGGACACAGTGACAGGAGGTCTGGATGCTACAATCGAAGTCAAAGGTATCATCAATAAAATCGCCTACGCAGGAGATAAGCAGACAAGGGCGCCCAGTACTACAAAAGATTCCATATTTGTACTTTCTGATCGACACAGGCTTTCTGAATTCGCAGTCAACGAAGCGGCCCTGCTTCATAGTACTGATCTTAAAGAACTCAGGATAAAACAGAAGTAAAAAATCAGTTACTATGTAAGTTTGTTCGTGGCAGCCAATCTGCTGATTCTGGGCACTCAGGACTTCGAGGTTGAATTGTATACTCTACCCCAATCTACAGGCCTGACCCTTCTCAAGAAAATCTATCTGAGTAATGCCTGGATCGAAAATATAGTTGTCAATGACAGGAATTTCATTTTTCTGGCATGCGATGATAAAGGTTTGAGGTGTGTGTCTCTCAAAAACTACGCCGAAGTCGATAGACTCGAAGCCCATAGCTCAGCACTGACGGAGATGGAGCTATGCTCAGGGAAGCTGTATACTGGATCCCAGGACTGCACGATAGTATCCTGGGACTTGAAAGAGATCACGAGGCAGCACGAAGAGAGAGGGTGCATGTGGAGGGAGGATCTGGAGTCAAGGAAGTACGAGACATACCTGAAACTGAAGAAGAAAAAGAAGAAGAAAGGCACAAAAGGCAGCAGCAAATCAAAATCGAAACCGAAAGGAAAGCCCAAGAAATGAGAGACAAGAGGATGTGAAGTAGTAAGTAGAGTCGATTTGTCTAGATTGATGATGGGCAATAAAGTGATGTGCAAAGAGAGGAGTTTAAGATGTGTAGATGTGGGTGTAATAGCATGGGAGGATATAAAATATATGGGATTGAGGTGGAATAAAAATTATTCGCTTTGTTGTCTCTGATCTGTTTATATATGTAATCTTCTTTTATATGGAAACAATAACAACTATACTTAGCGACAATTACTTTTATTCATCGATTGCACTAACCAGACACATCTTTTCACCATACTATTTGTGCAATCCTCCCATGGAACCATTCAAACAGAGATACAACTACAGCGAAACCTCCAACTCGACCCATGACCCTAATTCCCTCGACCCTGAAAATACCATCCCGGTCGCACACATCCCCTGTTCCTGGTCCAAGCAGATGAAAATAATCAAATTCACAGGCAATATGAAGGAGAACATTCACTAACTACTCAAGGGTATAGAGTGCCGCTGCGGCCTCAAAAAGGACTATTCCCAAATAATTAACGCATATGGCGAGAAGATCACGAGACTACGCGATGAGAGAGGCAAGTATAAGGAAGCATACACACAGGAGAAAATAAGAAATGATGCCGTACAGGGTGCCTTGACACAGCTCAACCACCAATATAGAACTCTGGAGGAGAGCTACTACTTCATCAAGAAGGACTCAGTGCCCAGGACAGATCTGGACAAGCATTTAAAGGAGAAGCAAGCACTAGTTCAGAAGCTGACTGAGGCTGAAACAGCAATAGCTTCTTTGCAGAAAAGCTTATCAGAGTATGCTGGACACCGAAGAGAGAATCAGAGCAGTAGCAGCGGGAGCAATAAGCTTAGGACATCCAAGCAGGTTGTGCTGACAATGCATGAGGAGAGTTTGGAGTCAGACTTGTTGGAGATCAGCCAAGAAGAGTAGAGCAACCTGCGTCTGTCACTGCAGCTGAGCACGGAGCAGGAACTAATTGAGAGAGAAAACGATCTTTTGAGACAGAAACTTAAGAAATATTAGGATATTTTCAAGGAGGTCAAGTTAGAGCCTGACGAGGCACTGCATATACTGAGAGAGTACATGGAGGATGCACCAAGCCTATGCAGCAAGGAGGAACGGGGACTGTTCTTGCTCGCCAAGAGAATGAAGGAAAACGTATGGAGAAAAAGGTTGGAGGTGGAGATTAGAGACCTGTTCGACCGGAGGGAAAACATACGGAGGTTGGACTTGGAGTTGAGTAACAAAAAGAAACAGTCGACGGTGCACTGAGTGGGTACGATTAGATGACGAGTCTGCTCTAGTAAAAGTAGACAGGAAATCTATCTAGGTCGTACATACTTGAAGTAGTGAGAGTTGTTAGTTTGTATGTGCTGGCAGAAGGAGTAGTAAAACTATATAGTAACACCATACTTCAGCAAGGAGCAAGGGATAAAGTAGGGATAATCAGGTTATTTGTGTAATAATAAATATTAATTATTGTTAATATAAACAACCCCCTCTAATAATCACAAGTTGATGGCCACTAGACCAGAACTCGTCCAGACCTTCGGCAGAAAGAAGAACGCAGTCGCCGTCGCCTCCGTCCGCAGAGGCAAGGGCGTCATGAGAGTCAACGGCAGCCCCATCGAGCTCCTCGAGCCTGCTTCCCTCAGAATCAAGGTCTGGGAACCCATCCTCCTCCTCGGCCTCAAGAGATTCCAGGACCTCGACGTGAGAGTCCGCGTGCGTGGTGGAGGTTACACCGCCCAGATCTATGCCATCAGACAGGCCATCTCTAAGGGTGTCGTGGCTTTCTACCAAAAGTATGTGGACGAGACCCAGAAGAGGCAGATCAAGGAGCTGCTGCTGCAGTACGACAGAACCTTGCTGGTTGCTGACCCCAGAAGATGCGAGCCCAAGAAGTTCGGCGGTCCCGGCGCCAGAGCCAGAGTGCAGAAGTCTTACAGATGATAACGCTGTTGGTTTTCAACCCTTTGGCCTCCCATATTTAAAATAAAAATACACGAAACCCTTTGTGTTTGTTGCTCTGCTTGGGAATTTTGGGTGATCACATGAGTATCTATTGATTCTGGGAAGATGAAAAATGTAGCGACTTTTTAATGGAGTTGTTGTTGAAGATACCACCCTAAAATAGACAAAACTCTATTGTTTTTGCCGCAGCACCTTCCTCAAGAATAGTCATCATGAACGTATGCAGGGGAAAGGAGCCAGAGCGAAAAATTGTAAACCACTTTATCTTTAAATAAAATAGAAAGACAGCCATAGTTGTACACGAATCCTTTCAATCTCAAACTCTTGTCATCATTTTGCTTAGGGCACAACTCCACCGCAACTCACTCTCATTCCCAGGGTCTGACTTCAAGGACTATGACTCAGAGAACTTGTACTTCACTGTGAGCGGGGTTTGGCCATCTAGGCATCCTTAATTTGACTCAGTTCCGAGTCCCTAGATCTCTGCAATTTTTAATCAGGCCCCCTCATACGCTCTTCTCCTCTTGTCTCTTAGATGTCAAAATAACTAAATGAGACACTATCGTGACCAACTATCGATCACAACTTGTTTTCTGCTGACATCTGAAGACTTTCTGGTGTGTTTTGATTAAGAGAAATTAAGACTGACAGAACTTGGCGGGTCATTGTATGATGTGGATGAAGTTGAAAATTCTAGGCCTTCTGGTCAAGCCTACTGCGAAGAAAGTCTATGATCATGTGGTAATTGTGTTATTCGATATAATCCTGAGGGCTAACAGTAGTGCCGAGGCATTCTGTCTTTGAATCAGGGAAATTTATGGGAAATTCAACTTCATCATTATCGAAATCAACTCTTTACATGTTGCTATTGGGTTGCTACGACTGTCTGGTAATACGATCATTCGTCTTTGCGAGGAAAGGTACCAGTTGTAGAGGAGCCTTATCAGAAGACTAATCGTATTTCCAGAATTCTAAAGAGCCAATTTAGTTTAACGAAGAGCACCCTTCAGTATTTTTAGTCAGGCACTTCCTAATAGTATGCTTCAGGGGTGACAACTCTGGGATCGATCTAAACTCCAAAGGCAGTCTCCATTATATTATCAACCTTAGCACACAGCAGGAGTAGGTCTCTGTTGGATATTGAGTTTTCTGGGTGGATAGATGAAGCAAAGCCATCCCGAAACCATACACTTCAACCCGATCCTAGACTTGATGCATCAGGTTGGTTATTGAAGAGTAATTTTTCAAGGATAAAGGATCAACGGATAGTCTAAGCTTGTTTGAGTAAGAATTGACGAAAACATGGGTGCCTGGAGGAGTCGGAAAGCCTTTTTTTTGAGGAGTTTGAGTTTAGGAGAGTAATTCAGACGATATATTTTGGAAGGGAGGGAGGGAGAGGAGGAGGGTTGGTGATGTAATGTATTTATGAGTCAGATGAATGCACTCGAACAGTCTTCCATGCTACCTCTCTCTCAGTGTACGCATCGTAGGCTTTGTGCCATGACTTCCACTGAGTGTCTTTCAGTAGTTCGTGGTACTAAGTGATCAAAAGGAAGTATGGATAGGGTTCGGAACCTGCCGAGAAAGATGGGAGAAGGATTGTATTGTGTTGAGGATTATGACAATTTGGAGGGAGTTATACTGATGAGTTGCGGCAACTATCCTACATTATAGACATGTCAGATCTTCTGCAACAGTATACTTATATGCATGCAACTATTAACTACCCATTATCTCGTCTGCTTCTTCGTAGGACACTTTCTGCACTTCAATAATATTAGAACTATAAATAATCATAAAATATCACTCTTCAATTCTGCTGTCTGTTCCGACGGTAAACACCTTCTGTGTGTTTCGAGAAATCGAAACTCTCCTGCATCTGGATGTTCTTCCCCACCGTCACCTGATTCGACCGTCCTCGTTTATGGGCCTTCGCGGTTTGGCAGTAGTTCGCCTATTCCATCAAATCTGTACTCCAAAAATACAATGTCACTCATAATACTTTACTTGATATTTCTGCCAGCTATGACCTGTTCTTGTCGCGGGTCATGGAGTTCGAAAATACGAGTTTCCCGCCGTGGTATTGCATCGAGTCCACGTTAATAGAGTAGTTTGATCCTCCTCGTGATCGCTCGTATCCCTTGTGTACTGATTTGTGCTGACTTCCACGTTTATCCTTTGATCTGCTGATGAGGCTTTTATCGAACTATTCCCGATAGCGCTTGTTGATTCGGTTAGATGGTGTAACATAGGATTTGGACCGGCCCCGTTACATGGTATGGTTGGTGGTGGGCGCAATACTCAGATTCTTGTGGAGACTGGCCCTGTGGGACTTGTCTCCCGACTAATCATAGTGCCGCTTAGAGTTCGATTTCTTGGTATGAGACTTGCTGGGCTTTAGATAATGGGTACTTTTGTCGATGATCGTGGAATTGTTAGTGTGGCTCTGATTCATCGGCGTCGATCTCTTGGCGAATTTACTCTTATCATGAGGATCCACGAACAGATCTTCGATGATTAACTCGCTCTTTGACTTCTCAGCCCTTTTGACAGGCTCAATTAAGGACTTGTCGAATTTCTTGCTGGCCATATCACACGTGCTGGGCTCTCCGTCTCGCAGCATCTTCTTGAACATCAGGTAGTACGCAGTCGTGGTGCTGTTGTGCCGATTGGCCTCAAGACAGGTACGCACATATTCTGGATCGTAGCCTGAAGCAGCCAGTCGTTCCACTACCTTCTTTTCAAGGGGAATGCGATTGTAACCAACTATTATACCCTCGTTATTAGGGACATCACTATTTCGCATCCATGGGTGTTTGCGGATTTGCTAGATTGTGAGTCGGTTCTCTTGGTCAACGTTGAGGATCTTGGATACCAAGTCTGTAGCCTCTAGAGATAGGCCTTTCGAAAAGGTGAACTTGCCTGACAATATCTTTTTGTAGAGGTTAGGTGTGTGTTCATCCTAGAAGGGGAGACAGCCACAGAGCATGGCAAACAGGATCACACCACTTGACCAAATATCCACGCGTAAACCGTTGTACTTTTCGCCTCTGATCATTTCTGGAGCTGCGTAACACGGGGAACCACAAGGAGTCTTCAGACTTTCTTGACCCTGGTAGGTATTACTAAGTCCGAAGTCAACAAGCTTGAGATCCATGTTGTAGTCAAGGAGTAGATTCTAAGGTTTGAGGTCGCGATGCACAATTTTGAGTTTGTGGATATACTAGATTCCGTTGATGAGCTGATGATAGAACTTGCATGCCTCAGGTTCTTTGATGCGCTTCATGTCGACAATGTAGCCAAACAGCTCGCCTTTCTCCACGTATTCCATGACCAAGAACAGATACTTGGGGGTCTCGATGATTTCGTACAGCTGGATGATGTTGGGATGGCGTATGAACTTTAGGATATGGATTTAACGGGTAACCCGTTCCACGTCTGCAACATCTACTATACGCTCTTTTTCTAGGATTTTGATGGCTACCCTTTCACCTGTGGGTTTGTGGATGGCCGATTTGACTTTGCCGAAGGTGCCTTTTCCAAGAGTTTTACCTGTGCGTGAGGACGAAAAACGGTTGGGTGTTGGGTGGATTGTTTGAAACATGAAATATTACCAAACTCATAGCTGCCGATGGATCGAGGGTTCCGAGGATTCTGTTCTGCTGACTAGGGCTTCATAGATATGGAGGAGTGGGCGTCGGGAGGGGGTGCTGAGTAGAAGGTGGTTCGTTATTGAAAAATATATCAATATAAATACTAGTTTGTATTTAAGTGTATGCAATAATGCGTGTTAGGCTAGTTGACTATCGGATGTCTCATGTTAGTAGCTTCTTACAAATAGCTACAATACTAGATGTATACCTATAAACTCACTGACAGGCAGATAGGCCTGCCCATATTTGCATCCCAGCAATAAAGGAACACTGCCGCTATTCCTCATCCCAATATATATCTTTACCCATCTCCTTGCCTGCATCCCAATCACTTCAGCTAATCCAATAATACCATCAGGTAAAACCAGAACAAATTCTTCCTCCATCAATACTTGTATTCTTCGTTCTTGAAGGGTCCCTCAGCCTTGACACCAATGTAGTTGGCCTGTTCCTCAGTCAGCACGGTCAGATCGGCTCCCAAAGCCTTCAAGTGCAGTCTGGCGACCTTCTCATCGAGGTGCTTGGGTAGCTTGTACACACCGTTGTTGTATTTCTTGGTCTCAATGTTGTCCCAGAGTTCCAACTGTGCGAGGACTTGGTTGGTGAAAGAGGTCGACATCACGAAGGAAGGATGACCAGTGGCGCAACCAAGATTCAAAAGACGGCCTAAAATCAAAAGTAAAATTAATGGGATAAGATATTGGGGCTTTACCTTTGGCGAGAATGATGACTCCGTGTCCATCCTCGAAGGTCCACCTGTCGACTTGGGGCTTGATTTCAGTTTCCTTGGCGCCTGGGACATTCTTCAGTCCCTCCATATCTATTTCGTTGTCGAAGTGACCGATGTTGCCTACGATAGCGTTGTTCTTCATCTTCTGCATGTGCCCGGCAGTGATGATGTTCTTGTTGCCGGTGGCAGTGATGAACAGATCCATTTCATGAACCACATTTTCGATCTTCACGACCTAATAGCCCTCCATGCATGCCTGGAGAGCACAGATAGGATCAATTTCAGTGACAAAGACTCTGGAGCCGCAGGATCTGAGAGCAGCAGCGCAACCCTTTCCAACATCACCGTAGCCCAAAATAAGGGCCTTCTTTCCAGCAAGCATGACATCGGTAGCTCTGTTGAGACCATCGGGGAGGGAGTGCTTGCAACCATAGATGTTGTCGAACTTGCTCTTGGTGACGCTATCATTGACGTTGATGGTGGGGAAATGGAGTCTACCCTCAGCGTGCAACTTGTAAAGTCTGTGCACACCAGTGGTGGTCTCTTCAGAAACACCCTTAAGGTCTTTGGAGAGCTTGGAGAAGAACTTGGGATCCTTCTAGAGGCTCTTTCTGATGGTAGCCAAAAGATACTTCTCATCCTCAGACTCTCCTCTCTCGGGTTCAGGGTAGGCGCCGGTTTCGGCCAGCTTCTTTTCAGCCTCGTTACCGAGGATGATCAAGAGGGTTGCGTCTCCTCCGTCATCGACGATGAGTTCGGGGCCCTTTCCATCTTCCCAGGTCAGGCAGTCCAAGGTGAGATCCCAGTACTCCTTGAGGCTCATGCCCTTCCAGGCAAAGACGTTTGCGGTACCAGCAGCAACAATAGCGGCAGCAGCGTGGTCCTGGGTGGAGTAGATGTTGCAACTGCACCATCTGACACGGGCACCAAGGACTTGGAGAGTCTCAATGAGGACTGCAGTCTGGACAGTCATGTGAAGAGATCCAGAGATACGGGCACCATTGAAGGGCTTCTTGGGGCCGAACTCCTCTCTGCAAGACATGAGTCCAGGCATTTCGACTTCAGCAAGTTCGATTTCCTTGCGTCCCCAGCTGGCGAGGGAGATGTCTTTGATTTTGTTGTCGTGGGACATGGGTGTTCAACAATTGGGTGTTTTATTTGCGATTAATAGTTTATAAAGGAAGGGATTGCTGCTAATTTATAAGGAGGGTGGCCTTGACACTGTGGAAGTAGATCGGAGATAATGGGGTCTCCTGGGATTATAATGATGTTTGTGGGTGTTTCCACTTATATTTATGGACAGAACCAGGTTTGACATTATTATAGGTAACTATCCTAGAAATAAATATAATTGGGGTTAGATCAGGGTTCCCACACTTCATATACTCGATTGGCGTTATTGTTGTTCGGTCAGAAATTAGCCAACACACATCTCCCCATCGTTTTTCTATTCACCATCTAAACACATCCCCTAAAATTAGTCTTATTATTCGTCAAACAACCCTCCCCTCTTCATTCTTTTGGTTCTTTCCAATCCTAATTGCATTACCCCCATCTTTTTTCGTTTCTTAAATTTTAATTTTGGCTATTTCTCAATCCCTCATCCAACACACTCGATCAACTGACTCTCAACATACACTTCTTACCTCTGCTGCTGCTGCTCCCAGATCCGCACTACCACTACATACGAGTTCTAGTAGTTGCTCTCGAACTACACCTAGATTCTGTTCCGAACTCCTTACTTCTTTTTGCCCCTCATCACCGTCTTGCCCTCTATACAGCATCCGGAATTGCGTTTCTCCTTCACGCCGATGGACTCTAGCCATATTTCGTGCCAAAAAACATCTTCCTCTGCCTATCGACTTCGTATGCTATATTAAATTGTCACTATTTGGTTCCTGCTGACTTGGAGTTTCCCCTGCGTAGTTTCTACGTCATTTAGAAGATATTTCATTTCTACCTCGTATACATTCTTGACTATACGACTACTCCAGTCCTCGATGCTCCCCTTTACACTAGGTTGAAACTCCCCCCCTCACGTTCTTATCGGTCAAACACTGCCATTTGACTTTCATCAGCTGGTTCAGACCCTCACAATCCCATTTCTATCGTTTGTTAAAGTGATACATTTTGCGTATATGCACGTGTTCGCTGAGTATAAGCTCGTCGATGGGTTATTGGGACTCCTAGTTTAATACTTGGATTTTGTATGCTTTTAGATCCTTGGGTGCTTTGCGGAAGTCTGCAAGCACGGTGAACTGCTGATCGACATACTTCTGAGCTGTATTTTTCTGAACGACCATATTAACAAGTTCCTGCTGAGGATGGCAAATATCGTAAATGTCGCATGTCACACTCTATTTGAACTCTATCTGGAGTGTCTTGATCAGACTGATCTGGTATTTGGAGTCAGTGCTCTGCACATAGTCCAGACATATCTATATTTTCTTTAAGAAACGCCTGGAAGCTTTGAACTGCTATAAGTCTACTTCGACTAAACTAGCATTTTTTATCTTGAAATCTCCCCCCTTTTTGTTCGAGGATTCCCTACATCGTATCGCTATTTTGTTTGACTTCAGGATATCAGGCTCTTCGAAGACGTAGACGTTCTCCTGTAGTCCAGTCTCTAGGGTGTAGTACACAGAAATGTTGAGTTTGGCTTTGTGGCATCGGTACTGGTTTTTATTCCGAAGCTCGAACTCCAAATAGAAGGGGGAGGATTTCTCAACAACTGCGACTTCATCAGCCAGAATATCGAGTTCTGAACTAGCTTCATAGATTTATAAAGCTATCTCTTTAAGAAGAGGCACAGTATAAATGAAATTCCAGACCTTAATTTCGAGTCCGCAAACTTTATAATTTCCAGTCTCAAACTATTTGTCCGAAAATTTCATTTTATCTTGGAGACTCGCGACAGAGTGGGGTTACAAGTATGCAGAACAATACTTTATAGTTTTTGTTGCAAGGCTTACCACACTCTTCTGTGGCGAGTCTACCCTCTCAATCAGCAACCGATAGTTGACATGTATCGGTGTTGGAAGATCGTTGACAAGAGATAGCGTGACTTCAATAGGCTAGTCAATCTGATATTTTAGGAGAGAGAGTCTTTTCCAAGGAGCAGTAATCCCCCTCTCCTTGGTGTGACTGACTAAGCGATTGTCTTTTGGCTTGATGAAAGACTCAGCCATATTGAATTTCTTCAATCTCACGATGGACAACTGTTTGGACATCAGCTGCGCAGGGGTGAAGTTTAGAGTTTGTA
The DNA here is from genome assembly GCA_023053545.1 of Lepidurus packardi. Lineage (NCBI taxonomy): Eukaryota > Metazoa > Arthropoda > Branchiopoda > Notostraca > Triopsidae > Lepidurus > Lepidurus packardi. Next base: position 26,662 of record JAKZAN010000180.1, read on the forward strand.
TTATTTAGTTGATTTCGGGCAGACTTAATTTGGAGGCGCAAGTATCTAGAAGCTCTACGTGGATACGCCCTCCCAGCTCATAAGCTTTGTCAGATCTGATGATTGTTTTTAGCAGCAACGAGTAAAGATATTTCCAGTTCTTCAGCTTTGGGCACTTCTAGATTTAGGCGTAAAACATTCGGCTCACATGTGGTTTGGTGGGTAAGTACAGCTAGGCTGCCAGAGCCAGGTAGTAATTGTGCTTACGGTGCATGCCCAGTTCTTTGTATAGGGTAGCGATTTCAGCCAGAAAAATGGCTTGGTCGTCAGGTACATAGTTTGTCCTAAGACCCTGCTCGATAAATTAAGAGACATAGAAATCCAGCATTTGAGGTTGCTTCAGACGAGAGAGCGCCTTGAAAAATCGAAAATAGCATTAGGCTTCGAAGATGTACATTTTAGCTTTTTTAGCAGCTTCTACGGCTAAGTTCATTTGAGCCTCAACGTTTTTTACTAATCTATCAGGATCCTCCGAAGAGCCGACCCGACGCGCGCGGCAAAAGTAAGCAGCCGCACGTCCTTCTTCCAGTCCCATTATCCAGTGATAGTCATCATTCTTCTTCAGCAGCTCGAGCGCCTCTTTGTAGAGTAAGAGTGCTTCATCCTCAACTTCGAGGGTCAGACAAAGGTCAGCTGCCAATTTTAAGCACCTTCCTCTCTTTCTCTTTCTGAGTGTTTTGGCTTAGGGTCTTTCTTCATTCTTATTAAAGACGATGTAGTCATTTTCTTCGGCCTTGAGCTTACGAATTTCATCACCAATGAACATGAGGCATTCCATCACGATTTTATGCATGGCCGGTTCCAGGAATCCTGCGATGTCTGCGTCTGAACCTATATTTGGTACGAATATATAGTGACGTTCAATGTCCAGATCGTAGCACGCTTCTCTTTTGGTATTGAAGAGCAATAGTGCGACTAGTTTTCTTCGTTCATCTAATGCTTGTTTATGGAGTCTCGCAATATTCTACTTGATGCGAGAGTTGTCGTTCTGCTACCCATCGTAGACGCCGATAAGGAAGGGGCTTTTATAGATACATTAGAACTCCGGCCAGTCGTTATTAAAATCCTTGGTGAGGAAGTTGAGTGCACGGGAAGAAGTGAGAGAAAGGGGACTGGCTATACTATTTAGATGAAGTTGGTGAACTATTTCTTTGGCAGTCTCTTATTCAAGTGTGAATGAGGAGAAGGAGTTGTTGAGAAGGGTGTGAAAGCGGCGGAGGGTGTCTTGCGACGTATCGCCTACCCGACGCAGGAGGATATTGAGTCGGAAGTAATCCTCCAGATCTTTATTGAGTTTGGCCATATTTAAGAGGGATGATATCCTGACTTTGAATAACAAAGAGGGTAGAGGGAATAGGAATAAGACTATCAAATTAATTATGACAGGGTGAAACACTAAGGCATGCAAATCGAATCAAAATTGGGAGAGTTAGTTGTTGGAAGCAATGCGGATGACAACTCAGCAATCCATTTGTCAGCCATGGGAGATATGAAAGAGATTGCCGAAAGTGCTGGGCAAGATGGCACATGTGGTGATAGAAGTTGAAATTGATGGGTTGCCAGTCTATCTCCCTTCTGCACTCTAATATTGATATCCGTATGCAAGTAGGGCGGTTGGCAATGGTTCCTATCTGGTATCGAATCTACCAGTTTTATCTATGCGCGAAACATCAAACAAATGCCGCATTACCAGTGAAGATAGTCATTTATCCCTACTCCATTACTACTCTATTTTACAAATAATTGAGTAAGAGCTATACTCGTCTTGCCACTTTATGTGTGCTTTGCCTCGAGTGATTTTTATATTTATCCAACCAAAATAACATACACATTACAATACTTTTAACTTGCATAAATACAGTGCAGCCGCAAAAATGACAGCCTCCTCCAACAGCATGCTTCTAGCCACGCTCCTCCTTCTCGCTTGCTCTGCTAATTGTAACACTCTCCACACATACTTCAATCTAACACCGTATCCATCACTGCGTACTTCTCTTTTGCCTTTTTGGTCAACATTGCCAAAACTACAAACCGAGGGTGTCATGTTCACAAAATTATTTTATCATTTTTCTGTTTCGTTTGTATTTGACTCGCTTCGCATGACTAAGCTTATCTTTGGTGTTGTTTGTTCTAGGCGCTCGGTTACTCCAGGTTGAAAACCCCAAGAACCCCACAGGAAAAAATATGGCAGTCAATATTGACTTCCCTGCCAATCTCGACACCCTAACTATTTCAGAAGTTAATTAAGTTGCTGCTTCCCAAGGACTCGACACTTCAGGCAACGTCATTCTCGATGACTCAGGCGCTAATCCAAAACCCAAGCCCCCTACCCAGTCTCCTGCAGCCACCAGTCCTCCTGCTTCTCCTTCTAAAATCTCACAACCCGCCAATATCCCTTCTGCCACTCCAAGCAATGATGTTACTACCGTTGTAGTTCCTACTACCCAATTGCTTGAAAAGAGTGAAGAGTTGGACCAAGTAGTTGACACTCCCGAATTCATAACAGCACTTTCAGCTCTCCGTTAATTTACAGGAATTTCTGTTCCTGAACAGATTATATCAGTAGAGTCTATGCGGGACGTTGCTGGTGTAACGTACAGATTCACAATTTATACATCAGACAAAAAAAGCTTAACCTTTTACCAATACAGGGTATCTGTTGTGGCTGGTTCTACTAGGGTGACCCAGGTCAGCAACTTCTTGGTTGCCGGTACCAGTGTGTCTATTCCCTACAATGGTATTGTTGATGCTACTGAGAGAATCAGCAGATCAACCTTCACTTAAAACATCAACAGAAATCTCTCCCTCAGCATGAACCAGTACGACTTGGGAAACGGCTCTTTTGTTTTCCAACTCCTCTACACCAACAAGACTTCCAATTAATTATTTGAGATAGTCTCCAGAGCATATAGTCGCACGAGTACTAGCATTGGTGTCGAAGTTATTAGTTTCAACTATGCAGGTAGCTATGGTATCCGCAGACCCACACAATTCAGATGGTCTTCGGCACTTATGTAATCTTCAGACTTAAATATCATCAATGATAGTTCTCTCAGGAGATTCATATACCAAACATTTGGCAGTTTCAATATGAAGGTTTTCGAACGCTTCAAGTCTGCTATAAGCTCCACGGTCTCAAACGGGAAGGTTGAAAAGTTGCTATACTTCGCGAATGGGAAAATCGACAACAATTACTATGATTCAGTGACTTCGGTTAATCTGGCAACCAAGAGACGAACGCTGGAATACTTTAAACCCCTGGGATCGACCAACAACACCCTATCGAATACCAGCAATAGTGCAGATGGTTTCACTGATCTACACTATTTGAATGTGTTTACTGATGGTCTGTACAATACTGTTGACAAACTTGCCAGGAATACGTACAAGAGTCAACTAGAAAATGCGCCAGTGACCAAGATTGAGACAAAGATAGTGGAGCAGGGTCAGATCTACAGAATTACGTACTGGCCTCGGGGAAACAACGGCACTGTGTTTGTTACCTCGAGTGCAGTGAAGAACCCCGAGTGGAGCATGAGTTCTTGATGTGTACTGATAGTGCTTTATGAAGTATGACAATACATATTGTTTTCTGTGCGTAATGAATAAATAAATATTGAGGGTCGGAGATGTAGGCGTGCATTGCTATGGAACAAAGGTAAGTCGATAAGGGAATCATATTGCTGCCAGAAAGACTGATGCTAGAATCAAGACTAGCATTGTTATCCTATTTACTACTAAGTTTGTGCCTGATTGGAAGTAGATACTAAGAAGATGGGCCAATAGTAATAATATCGCTAAGGAGGAATTATCCTTCTATTTCTTTTGTCAGTCTGCCTGAATAGAAATATGTTTCCTTTAGACTTTCAGCCATTATTTTCCTATATAGCATGTGTACATCCATGACCTACATTTTTCTTTATTTATTTTCCATTCGTTCTCCATTTCTTTCTTTCTCTCTAGTTTTCTTATAAATAACCTCTGACCTACGTTGGTAGACCCAAAGCCATCCCGTTCATCCTCCCTTACCATGTAAAAACACAAGAACTCCGAGTTCGTCGAAGACCACATCCTCCTCAAATACACCCTCAAATAAAAAATCGGAAGTGGTGCTTACGGACATGTCTGGAGAGTCACCGACAAAAAAACTAAACAAATCTTCGCACTCAAAAAAATATTCGACGCCTTCCAAAACTCCACAGACGCCCAACGCACCTATCGGGAACTCTCTGTACTTCGCCAACTTAAACACACCAACATAATTGCCCTGCATGCAGCAATACGTGCCGAAAGTGACCGTGATCTGTACCTGGTCTTCGAGTATATGGATTCCGATCTGCACACGGTCATCCGTTAGAACCTCCTTCTGCCTGATCACCACAAGTATGTTGCGTACCAGCTAGCAAAAACCCTGAAGTATATGCACGATGCCGAACTGGTGCATCGCGATCTAAAACCTTCCAACATCCTGATTAATGAAAAGAGCCAGATCAAAGTGTGTGATTTTGGGCTAGTGCGTTTTCTCACATCGAAGATTACACAACCGTATTCAGAGTAGCCAGTACTCACTTAGCATGTCGCCACACGCTGGTATCGCTCCCCATAAATTCTCCTCGGCAGCCAGAAGTATGGCAAGAGCACTGATATTTGGAGCTTAGGTTGCATTTTCGGGTAAATGCTCCTTTGTAGACCCATTTTCCCCGGAAAGACTACTATTGACCAGCTCGAGAAGGTGTTTTCCTTTACGGGAATGCCTAGTGAGGAAACTCTCCAATCTTTAGATATTCCCAATGTTGAGGAACTCATCAGTACCTTAAATGTCAGGCCAAGCTCGTTCAGAGAGACACTAAGTAGGGAAGTTGATCCGGATGCTTTTGATCTATTGTGTCTGATGCTTTGCTTAGACCCAGCCCAAAGGATCAGTGCGGAGGAAATAATGGTGCATCCCTATGTGCAGACTTTCAGAGACGTAGCCTCGTAAATAGAGAGCGGAAGCGGACCCATATCCTGTGAGATCGATGACAACAAAAGACTAACGGTAAAGGAGTACCGAAGTTTGGTGTACGAGGCGATAAAGAAGATGAAAGATGGTGCTGGAGGGACCAAAGGAGGGAGCAGACCCAACAGACATAGACTCTACGCCAAAGAATCGAACGATACTGAACTTGATATTCAGCCAAATATGAAGAGCCCAAAAGAGAAAGACACGAGATTCATATAGTCAAAATCAGACTGGATGTCGCCGTATCTGCGAGAGAACAAACTGCTTTCGCGGAGTCCTTACCTCAAGTAGCTGTCAGCGAGTATCTCCCAAACTCAAAACAAGAGTTTTCACAAACACAACAGTCTGTCGAAACTAAAGGAAATTCAGCACCGAGAATCAGTATCAAAGAACATGAGCGCTACTCCAGTGTACAAGCAGCGAGTGCTTGTGAACAAAATAATGCAGTAGAGCCAGTTGCCAGTCCATCATCATAATATCAGCAAGACTGTGGAGAACAATAAAGTGTCAATGAGTACGCAGTAGAAGACTAGGAAGCAGATCGCAATCCGGAAGAGGCAGCTGCGAAGATAGGATTTCTAGCAAGCTAACAAAGAAGACATGTTTTTGAAACCATGACAACATAGTAAAGAAGAATAGAGAAGAGAAGGCAGGAGGAACTATTGGTTCGCTCTTTCTCTCTGTGTTCTTCTGTCTTTAATATCTGTCTTTGATTGAGTTTGAGTATCATTTTAGTCTTAGTATTAGAAATATAAAATATCCTTCTCTATCCAATAAGTCGATCATAATCGCTGTATTAAAAGTAGAGGCCATAATATTGCAGAGGCTTCCATCGAAGAGAGGCAGGCACCAATATTCAACCAAGCTATACTCACTCCATCTTATTAATTCTTATGCAGACTCTAACCTGTTCAGATACTACACATAGACATTTTTCATCACTACTAAATGAGTGAACATATAAAACTGCATATCTACTCGTTCTCCATCGCAGCACAGATCCGTTACTTGTCGTTAATCTGCTTCTATACTTGCTTCGCCTGTTCATGGGAGCCCTTCGCGCATACAATCTTGATCTTGTACTCGCTGTAGTGCATCAGTTATCGCCTGAGTTTCTCGTGGATGGACAAGGCAATTTGCTGTACTAAGTGGCATCGTGGGTTTGTCGGCAGCAGTTCGATCACTATACACTGCAAAGGTTGAATAATAATTGCTTTTGCTACCTTGAGGTTATTAGGAAGCCCAGACACTGCGACAGAGTTAGGGTTGATTATTTGGAGAGACTAGAGAGTAAAGTGCTGTTTTTCTGGGTCTCTCACACTCCTGATGATGTGGTATACTTCCTCCACAGTCTCACCTATCTCATCAGCACTTAACTAGAGTCCTGGCATTTCTGATATGGTTTATCCTCTAATATATGTATGTATACAGCAGCTAGTGCCAAAAGCATGAGACCGCGTTACCACGATGTCTCATGTCGGATCAAAATTAATTCGAGTTTAAATTGGGCAGATGAGCTCGCGAAAGGGCAATCTCTTGCGAGAAGCTCGTCCCGATCCTACGGGCGCGCTCGACCAAGCTTCGGTTTCCTCAACAGTGAAGGGCGTCAACGGAGGGGGGTGTGGAGGGGTCGTCGTCGTGAATCTGGGGTGGTCCGTCCTCCAGCCCGGTATCCGTGTGATGACTTCCCACCTGATCTTGGGCAATGAGGGATGGAGGGGTGGGTGGTTTCCTAAGCAGTGCAATATATATTATTTTTAAAAGGTAGCGTGAAGGCTTCTAAGATTCTTTTTTACCTTATTTACACTGGCTACACATAATAATTCATCCAATCGCTAGAAAAGTACATTGAAAGACACCGCTAAATCATGTAAAATATCACATACTTTAGGTTAAACTTCCAAACCGGATATCGTTCCTCAGCTTTCCTCATCCATCAACCACCCTTACCTGCTTAAAAGAGGGCAATACGTAACGGCGGGTGTCAGATGAGGCGTACGGAAAAGGGAAATTATACTGTGGGTTTTACCCGAATCATGCAATATTTTAGAGGATTTGAAGAAAATTCTAGGCATTAGTCCCTCTAAGCATTCGCACAGAGTAATATAATAGTTGGATAGCATAATTTATGCCATGCCATTTTCACACAAGTTCGAAAGGGTACTTCTTCTGCTATTTCCCTTTTTCCTTGCCATCAGTGTACGAGATCAGCACTTACTCCCCTTACTTGATGAGTCTATCAGCATAGATACACATGATGTATCCACTCCCTACAAACCTGTACAATGAAAAAGCATTTCGTTCAGTAGAGTGGTTGATGAAACGACCGATGTTTCCGACATATGTTGCGTCCAGACCATCTCCCATGAATTAGAAGTTATAAAGTGTCTTATTTGCTTTTTCCCGAAGTTGCAGGATATGTTGTGTCACGAACTAACCAGTGTACTAGCAGATGAACATACCCTTGGGAATGTCCTTCAGCGCAAACACACCCATGCCGTCGCAAACACGGGCTTTTCCCACTCCGATCAAGCCTGGCTGTTGGCCTCTGATGGCCTGGTTGTTCGAACAGGACGTTTTAGATCTGTAGCATCTTCCACAGGTCTCAGGTAAACACTCGAACCCATGTTTGACGCAGGGACAGGTTTGAGACTTGCATCCCTTATCACATTTGCATCCTAGATGTTTGATATTGCAGTCTTGCGAGCACAGACATCTGAAGTGGCAGTACTTGGATTAAAAACAAGGACACCCCTTAACACAAGGACCTCTGCAATTACAGAAACTGCTGTAGATGAAGTTATCATTTAGATTATACAATCGCTCAGTTTTCCCCTTTCGGTGGGACTTAGTCTTGGGCGGAGGACTCTAGACTATACACGTCTCGACTTAGTTATTGAGAACATTCCAAGAAGAACTCTCCTCATCCTGTAGTCCAATTGATTCTCTTATCACTCTTTTGAAGGCCGTCTTTGTTTTAGCTTGTGGCGGAGGCTAGTTTAAAATCTACTCCTCCAGAGAGTCAAATAGCTTACGCTCACTTTTCTCTTTAAGATCGAGGAATTTCATCATAAAGATATAAATACCTCGGCAATGGTTGCCTTTGGTTTTTAAGGCGGCTGATATTTTACAGGGGCTGAACCCGAACATCTCAGAGATGCGTTACAGAGTGTCATAGATCTTCTTGTTGAAGTACATAGTCGAGTGCAGGCATTTGTATTCGTTGAGTGTCAGACGCTTGAAACAGAGTCCACTACAGTAGATATTATGGGAAGCTTTTGAAGGAACTGTTTGCTAGGATTAATCGCATTTTTCAGACTCCAGCTTGAAAGATAACAGCTTAAAGAGTTGACTGAGGGAGGTTTTATTGGTCTATGTGCGCCTGGGCATTTTTCTAGCAAAGGAAGGGAGGCAATCAGAATGGCTGCCGCATTAATATCGCAGACAGATGGGACAGAATAACACCTTCTCACCATGATTAAGTTTCTATCGATTGAGGAGGCGGTTGATTTTCCGCAGCAACTCTTTTCTCTCCAGCCCACCTAGAAAAGCTTTCATGACTGGATCTTTAAGAACCGAGATACCTATCCCAGTTATTATTTGATTTGCCACCAAAAGTCGTTCGATGTCTAATTCTCCGACGTACTTCTTGAGCGATTACTTCAGGCTGTAGGTCTAGGTGCACTATTATATTATCTCCTCTATAAGGTGATTATCCTCGAATTAGTGCATACGGAGGTATGGAAAACTGGCTAAGAGCTAGTCAGGCCTATAAATATTAGTTGAGGTCTAAAAGAAAATCGAGAAGGCGTTCTGCGGGTAAGGCTTGGTTGAGTGCGAAGCACGCAAGTTGGCGGGTCCATGTTCAAGGAAATTATTAAGGAAGTTAGCGACTTCTTTTTCTGTTTTGAGAGAGGTAGTTAATGGGGCTGGGGGGTGTCGAGTAGTACTTCTCGCGGTTGGCTTTGTAGAGCTAAGATTTGAGGGTGGCGAGTGCTACAGACGTCTCTGCTTTTGCGTGGTGGAGTGTAGTCTAATGGGTGTTGAATATGGTTTTTTTCTAGAGAGAATGAGTAGATTCTAGTTCCATGAGCAGGACAAAAGGAAAAGCAACGATTATTATAAAGATATTATTTGCTGTTGGATTTAAGTTTGATACCTAAATTTGTGGTATTGATGTTTTAGTGCTGTACTACATATGTTTATCTGTCAGCAATGCGGCGGTGGCCAGCGTTATTGCAAGACAGAACTTGCGCCTTATTTTGCTGTGGGTTTAATCATACTTAGGCATTACCAGCCAGATGCAGCAAGTGACCCATTCGGACTAGGCATGAATTCATAAAAATATAGTTCTACAAGTTGAAGAATATCTTAACACTAAATGGCATCAATTAGTGTCTTGACTCAGACTCAGATCTGCTACAGAACGTGGAAAGAGTATAAAATCTCCTTCGATCTGATGTAGCTGTACGTGTTGTCCAGCACGAATCTGTAGACACCTGCCTTCAAAAAACTACTCCCTTTGTAGCTACCCATTCCTGCTTTTCCTCCGGCTACCAGTTTCTACAGAGGTACTACAGCCTTGCATCCTTTCTGACTTTCGAAGTCTCCGATATCTAACTTTCTGAGATTGTCGACTTTGAAGAGTCCAAACCTAATGTCGAAGGCTTTGACTTCTACCTCCCAAGTGATCAGACTCGTAGATTTCTCTACTATGATATTGTAGACCCAGATTTAACCGCAGTCGACAGCAGCCCTGAGCTTGAGGAAAGGAAGACTGAGATCGTTGCTGTGGAGGGGTATGGGGACATCATTCATATAGGCTAGTGCTTTAGATGAGAAATAGGCACTATCTTTGACATACTTGAGATTTTAAGAGGTCTGTATGAGGTTGACCAGCTAAAGGTCTGCTCTCTCAGATATAATTTTGTAAGCAAATCCTGCCACCTCTTTGAGATCAGTCTATTTGCGGCTGAATAGAGAAATGTTGACCATCCTATAAAACAGATAAAAGGGCAAATTAAAAGTAAGGTGATGTTACACAAGAAAGAGGGGGTTACGAACATAGGCACCCCACAAGTAATACATCCTGCGCAGAATGATGAACAGGTTGATTTGGAGATCTAATGCTGCCGGGGTCAGGATAATCTCGTTAAACAGTCCCCCAATATTCTCTATTATTTTCTAGTCGAAATACTGCAATAGTTCGGTCTCCAGTACTGGCTTGAATCGACGACACTCATTCAGTGAGAATTTTTAGATATGGATTTCCATCTCCAGCGGGAATATGAATTTCTTGACCAGATTGAGGCAGTTGGCCATGTAAGCTGGTTTATCCTTTGGTTTATACTGTTGCAGTTATGCTGCCAAACAAGGTAGAATTCTTCCGCAAAAAAACTTAAAAACGTAAAAACAGGTGAAGCGTAAAAATGGGAAAAGAGGCGTACTTTGTAAACATCTTCCAGCCTGTCAAACTTTGAGGCGATCGCTGCTATATTATCGAACACAGTCTGGTCTTTGACAAGCTTTTTTGCTTGTTCAAGACTGTCGCTGTCCGTCATATCCAAAAGTGAAGTCGTGAGCTATTCGATCCAATTTTCATATTTGCGGGTTTACCCTTGCTTTGTTTTCTGAGCTTCTGCGAACCTGTGCAGAAAATCTCTGGCTATGACCTTCATGATCCATTAGTAACGAGTATAGGCTAGTTTCTATTTGAGCAGGAACAGTATGTTTATCAGTTCAACGCACTCTTATTCATTGATAATTTCCAAAATACTCGGGATGGGACTGGGGTTCTGAGATTCCTCATCTGTATCTAGCTCTGGTTTTGTAATTTTAGAGTAGTGCCTCTTCTGGTTCTTTAGTTTGTTGCTGATGATGTTGATGATGCTCGGATTGGGGCTATTGGATTTGTCTGGGTAGTCATTGCCCTGCATGAGTTTGATTAGGGTGAGGGTTATTTCGATGACATCGCTTGGCTAGTTAGTGTGTGCCATGAGATCGAGTTCTTTAAGTGCAAGTTTTCTTTTGTTAGCGAAATCGCTGAGCACTTTGTCCAACCCTTATTTGATGTTCATCTGATCTCTGATTTCTAGCGTTATTATCTTTGTATCTTTGTATTTAATCATCAATTTTGTATGCAAAAAGTTATCGCGACTTTACGATCGTGAGGATGCTCTAATCGGTAGTGATTGGATGGGAAACTAAGATGCTTAATGGCTATATTTAGTAGATGTGGAGGATCAGAGTAGACAAGCATCGGTGGTTTAGTGGCAGAATTATAGCCTTCCAAGCTGTCGACCCGGGTTCGATTCCCGGCCGATGCAATTTTTTATTCATGTGGAGGATAAATTTCTTTTATATAAATGATATGGTTGGAATGACCAAGGGTGACAATGACTAGTGTAGAGTTCTGCAAATAAGAGCCACTAAAGACAAAAGGCATGCTCCTTATTGAGGTGTTAATATGAGTTTATGCTATTGAAGCTTTTGTCATTGCATCAATATTTCAATACTATTAGACATAGTCAATAATAACCATCCTCAACTAATCGAATAACACATGTACGACGATAGGAGGAGATTCGATGTGGAGAGGCTCCTTAACGACGACAGGAACGATGAGACCCTGAAGGAATCCTACATGAACGCCAAGGAGATGCTGGCCTCCAAAATGAAGACAGATGGGATCCCCTAAAAGCATATCGAAACCCTGCGAGTTAACTATCGTGACTAAATGAACAAAAACTCTGTTTTCTCTGCAGACAAAGAACTGGACTTGCTTGCTCAAAAAGTGCATCCTTCACTCACTATCAAGACAAAGGTCGAAAAAAGATGTCTAAGGTATCTCGCCAAACTATTCGTGGAAGAGTTACTGGAGTATTCAGTAGAGGCTAAAGAGGATACGGGTAAAAACGCTCTGGACGTGGATTCGGTCGTGGAAGGGTGGAGAAGATATAATAGAATCAACAGGACATGCAAACCTGCTGCTAACTCACTCTACCTGTGATAATTATGGACACTTATTTAGTGCTGGCATCATAACCCATGCTTAGAGAAATCTAATGCAGCATTTCGATAGACTGTATTTGAATCATAGGTGATTGATTTGGATGGGAAACTATAGTTTCAAACAGCTAACACATGGCTCTTCACGCGATAGATCACAATAATTACGGTTTGCAAGTTAAAGGAACAGTCAAGCATCGGTGGTTTAGTGGCAGAATTATAGCCTTCCAAGCTGTCGACCCGGGTTCGATTCCCGGCCGATGCAATTTTTATCTTTTTCCAACGTTATCTTCTGTACCATGGTCATTAATCATAGATGAACATGTGGCTGATCGTAGAAGAAACTAACTCGATGATCAATAAATATATTAGGAGAATATCAGTATTTCGACAAACGTAGTAGTGTTGCGAAGGGCCTCATGGGATTAGATCGATATTCAGTAGCTTGCACATCTCCACGATCAGAGACAAGGCGATTACCTTGACCATATTTAATTAGTTACCCGGTAATCGCAGTTCCTCGACGCTGGGAATGTTGACGCCTCGACACATTCCTTTGATGTCGCTGACCGATTGTTCCTGCAGTAAGAATCTGCAGCCACTTCCCCTTATATCGAACTTCCAGCAGAAGTATACCACTAGCAACAAGAGCCTTTCCACTGACTGGGTTCGGGAAGCTTCTCTGGGTGTGACTTCGTCGAGGATGAACATTATGTCATGGCAGGATGTGAACATCTGAGTTTGTTCAGGACTCAGGATCAAATTCTTGTGGAATTAGGTGTTGAGGGTGTTGAAGAAGCCTTGTTCGTTAAAGTTTTGGAAGATCTGCCTCATTTCCTGCTCACCAATATTGTCCTGGTCGCGTAGGTGCTGATCTTGCTCGAGGGGTAACGGTGCCTGGGCTAGGTGAGGGTAGAGCATGGACTCTAGCATGATTCGATTATGCTGAGCCGGTCTCCAACCCCGAAACTGGATTTCGCTGGGACTGTCTACTGGTCTTCCGAAGGGTCTTGGGGCGTTGCGTCTCATCATTTGATGTAGTATTTTTATTTTTATTCGCAGTGTGATTATGGTTTGTACTTCTGTACATTTAAAACTCCACTATGGTATATACTTTGCTCGAATTAGAAAGGCTATCTGAGTCATTGCCAAGATCTCGGCTGACACCTGCACCATCTTTTATATTTTCTGTGTTTCCCTTTGATTCCTACCTCTCTTTTCTCAAATTCAATTCAATAATATTTGTTTTTTGATTAAATATATAGAACACGACCTTAGTACTACACGCATCCGACTTCCTCCCAACTCACTCACTTTTATACCATCAAAGACCTTATTCCTCTGAGTATACGAATTTCTCTGTTACTATCAAACTCGCAGACCCCATCTTTGACCTATCCCAGCATGCCTCCCCACCTACTTGTGCTGAGCTTTACATCAACTTTGGTTCCCAGCTTGCTTCTGTGCTGTTATTCAACCGATCCCTCATTCGCAGTTTTCTTTTACTGGCTCTACGTTGCTCTAACCTCTCGATCAATGCCTTCTGCTGCTTCTCCAGCTCCTGGGTGACTGTAGACTGCAGGACTTCGAATTTGTGGTGGTTGCTATCCAGCCAGCCCCGGATATCCTATCCCGAGTTGAATTTGCTAACTTTCTCTTTGAGTATTTGGTTATGGATTTTCTTCTTCTATGTGGATGTAAGAGGATTGTTAGAGTCAGGACTAGGATTTTTGTCATAGTATAGAGGCTCGTGAGTAGAGTGAAGTGTTTTGGGGATCAGAAATGACTTTTTGAGATCTGCAAAAGGGTGTGCGATTCTGGAAGTGGTTGGTGCGGAGTTATTATGGTGTGTTATATCGAGTGCTTCTTGGAGAGCGATGATTTGTCTTTTTCTGCGGTAGAAGTATTCGAATCGGGTGTCTTTGACTTCGAAGAAAAAGTCGTGTCCTAGCTGACGGATATCAGGATAGGATAAGAAAGGTGTTGTTGATACTTGGTAGAGTTGTACGAGACGAGCGACGGACACTTAGTCTAGGAAATCGTTGAGTTCGAGTTCGATTTCGGCATAAAGAAGATCCCAGGCGAAACTATAGGGAAGCAGCTTGTTATTATTACTAGTCCTGATCATTATTGGTCATTCATTAAAAGTATTATGAGGAGATGGCCAAAACCCCATGGAGCTACTCCCTTTGCGATGACAATCGTCATAAATATTCACTGAACCTTTGACGTAATGGAGTAAATTATGTATGCAACGGTATCAATCAAATTTGACATCGCTAGGAGTTTTACCACATCAATAAATAAGGTATAGAGCTTTTGGCTTTGTTCTTTTTCTATTCAACGTAACTGCATTCCATTACACGCTCTCAGAGCCAACCCTCTTCAGAATATTCGGCAACATTACTTCTCGTGCACTTCTGTCGCACTTTACATCTGCTTCACTTTATATTCCTCATTCTCGGTCTCCTGCGTATAGAATTTACCAGGTAAGGCTTGAACCACATCTAGATGTCGAACACTCCGCCGTGCAGGTTTCTCCAGGCCTCTAAAGCCCTCGCTTTGGGTCTTCAAATAGGACACCACACTTGATCTCCGAACTAGTTTGCTATTCGTCTCCCCACTCATACGCTTTGGCAGTTGCTGAGAACTCTTAGAACCATTAAACGCCTTAGTAAGATTGGATGCTTTAAGACTCCCAAAAACTGCTACTTGGTCCAGGAAGATTTGCATCTCATTAAGTTGATTCAGAGACTGGTAGAACTGAACTCCCAGTTTAAGAGCTATGGTTGGGGGTATCTCCAGTGAGGTCTTGGTAGCCAAAGCGCACGAAGACATATCTATTCTATTCTTGACATATTTCATCCAGGTTTCGATGTTTTCTACTTTCTCTGCAGTCGAGTCCGAGATGTAGAAGATGATGCCTGCCGCTTTCTGGAGGTACTAAGAAATAGTAGCAACTTCGATGGTATTCTGTTCTGCACAGTTCAGGAACTAGATGTTGATTTTGTTGTGGAGGAGGGTGTAGGACTGGGAAGAGTACAGGTTCTGGCTGACATTGAGATGGGAGGTTCGACGACTCTTGGATGTGAGTTAGGTGAGGTATTTGGCGGTGTTGTGGAAAGAGGTGCCGAAGACACAGACATAGATAGTGGGGGGATCAGTGTTCTTGTTGATGGGATCGGGATCGATGGACTTGGCTGACCTCATTAGTACTTTGATCGAAAAATATGGATGGTGATATTCTTATTTTCGGAAGGGCGATGCATGTGCATATGAAGATGCAAGTGGTAAAGCTTTGTAATTATATATTTATGCGCTCGTTAACCCAAAGACTCCAAATACTAATAAATCCTCATCTACGGGAACATAGAATTTTAGAAAGATAGAGAAACAAGGGTCTTACTCAAGAAAACCGAGTATCGTAATACTAAGACTTGATGATCAGGACTCAAAACATAATTGCATCCCTTAAGCCATACCCGTACCAACCATCTCGACCAGTGTCGTTCTTGCGAAGGACTCAGTTTCAGATCAAGAATTTGTTTACAACTTTCTTATGCATTTTTAATTAGTATGCAGATTTCTCTTTCTTTCAACTACAATCAAAAGACGTATGCACAGGATTATTCTTATTGTCGCACTGAATTATCTCCCATGCCACTACTAGATTACCACGGAGTCAAACCAAGCCCTTCACGATCTCTACACTCCAACTTCGCGACTGACTATTTTGACTCACAGCTCAGCAATAGTCTGTTCCTCGGCTTCTCGTGCCTGCTGTTGCTGTTGTCTAAGATTAACTGCTTCAGACTTCGATGTCTCTAGATCTATAATTCTATCCTTTTGGGATAGCCGTGCAGAGTATTCACGGAGGTCTCTTTATTTGGGTCAGTTATAGTTTTTTGATAGTTTGAGGGGGATTTGTATTAGGAGGAAGGCTGGATTATGAGTGTCTTTTTAGAATCATTTGATACTATTTCTAGACTGCCTTGGTGATGATGTCTTCTGTTCTATTTGGGGGGATTCCTATGTTTCAGATTGTTGTCGGAATATCCCCGCATATGGTTGCAAGTCCTTAACTTTCTATCTAAACCACTGGGCTCAATTTGAAAAGGAGTACTCCTCTTCAGATAGCAGCATTTGGTATCGATGCTTTGAACCGCTTTTCCGGCTTGCTTGCCGCCTAAATTCTCCCTAGCCAACTCACTAGAATTTCTGAATACCTTTTCCGACTCTTCGCCAGAAGCCCCCACAATATGTTCTGTCATTTTGGTAGAGAATAGCTTCCTGGACTTGAGTAGATCATGTATACTGTTATGGTGTGCGGGATTGAACTGTTTCTTGTAGGCATAGGCTGAGCTTTTGGCAAGCTAGAAAGGTGAAGTTTGACGAGGCCATTCTTTGTTGGAGGGAGATGAGTATTTGTGAAAGCGAGACTGTGTAAGAAGTATTGGATTGGGTGGCTAGATAGAAGATAAAGGCGGTTTTTTTAGAGCAGATCTGTTTTTCTATTTTCTAGTTTTAAGAGAGCGTATCTGTGTCTATACGAAGGATGACTTTCTCTGGGGGTAGGAGAGAATGTGGGAGGGTTGTAAGATAAAACGGAAGAGCAAACTGGGGGGAATGGGGTCGATCATGATGTTAAAATTTGTGTCCAAAGTTCTGAGAGGGGTTAGGAAATATGAAGAATATAGAGATTGATATTTTGGGAGAGGGTATAGAAGTATACGCAGACTAGATGGAAATGAGGAGTGGTCGGACTTGGGAATTAGTTGTGCTGTTATTGTGAGAGAGGATCGATACGGACGCATGCTCCCATTTTGATTATCCCTTTATGTTTTCTATTTTCCTGAGGTGTTGCTGTAATTGTCTAGGTATTTCCTCCTCCTTCCATTGCCGATACTATCATACCAATTCTTCCCCAATTCTTCTCTATGCAACATTAGACATTTAAATACTCAAACTCTTTAAGGCGCTCTACAAACAATAACAATTGTTTGGAGTTTCGTATCTCTATTTTTGTTTAGGGTTGGTTCCATCCAGCCTACAAGTTAATCAAAATAAATCTTCAATACATACACACATCTGCCCCTATCACTCCATCTCACAAATGTTCTCCTCCATCAAGGAAGGCTTCCGATCACTCTTTCTCTTCGTGCTTCTCGTAGCTGCTATCCTAACATCCATGCTCATACTAGTCTATATCTACGGACCAGAGCCCCGATACCGCGTCCTCGATGATATCTTTTTCAAACTCTTCTCTTCCAATCCATAGTATAATAAAATCATCCACAAAGTTGACAGCTCCGATAAAGTCATACTCATGGGCAAACACCAAGATGCCTTCTATCAGTTCATCAAGTACTTTCTCAAAGGAAAAACTAAACGTTTTGAAGTACGCTGGCGCGATCTCTCTTAAGGACAGTTCTAGTATCACATCCCGATGGCATTAGGGCTGGGATATGAGATAATCGATGAGCACATCCTTCGCAGGCACAGACCCATTCGAGAGTAATGGAAGGGAGACACCCTCGATGTTACAGGAGACAGACGATACCTATGGCTCTTGGATAATGGGAACCGGACGTTATAAGATATAAACATGGCCAAACTGAGCAGTCTTATAGAAGAATACCCTGACGATAAGTTCGTTATAGTCAACAGCCCAACCCCCAGCAAAGTATTCATAGAGCTCCAACCAACAAATTGACTGCTAACCATAGATAAAAGGATTCAAGAATGTGCTGTATCAAAGGCCCGCAGATCAAGATATCTTACGAATCCTCAAGCTGGTGGGAATTACCGACGAAATCGATATCTTTAATGTGTTCCACTACTTCGAAAACAATCTGAATCTCATCAGCAATCTCGTTAACCAACCCCAACCTCTTAAGTCGTTCCATCAAATCTATGACGAAGAACAGGCTATTCTGTAGTAACTCATCTCAAACAGCCCCAAATAGGTTACCGATATGCTTATAGAACTCTGTATCAATGGGTATACTACTTCTTTAGCTCTTAATCTGTCACTTTTATTTTTGATAGAGAGGCACCACGAAAAACATAGCTGAAGGGTCTGTCCAAAGATAAGGGCGTCGTAGGCTTTAACGATGGAGCTTACTACTGGACCGAATATGACTACATTTATGGGTATAGTCACCTGAATAGGTTCTTGTGCAAGGGTACATTCGAGCTGGCTCCGAGCCACACGATGGACAGCTAGAGTGAGCCCATCTAGCCAATCTAAGATGAATAATCAAAGGTGGAGTAGCGAGATGAAAGCAATAACCAAGTTGGGATGAGTTCAATGATCGTCAGGCGAGAAGAAATAGTAAAATTACCTTTGGATAAATGGTAAGTAAAAAAGAAGGGATAAACTAAGAGGAAGAACAAGGAGAAACTTGGTAAGAAAAAGTTAATTAAGAGAAAAAGGAAAAATCCCTCGCGAAACGTAGCGAAGAAATCTAATCCTAGAAGCACTTAACTCTGAGGGTGCAAGAAGGCTGGATAGATTCTGATGTTCATCACTACTATCTGTTTATTGGGCTATAGTCGTAGACAGGACTTCACCGATGGTGACAACCTGGCCATACGGCTGCAAAACACCATTTAAAGGCACAGAACACATATTCTGCGACTCAGCACCAAAGTTTGTACAAAATAGACAATAATTAAATCTAGATCAAACACATGGCTTTCCTGAAAACTTTCGGCACAGAGAGTCTGGATCACTACAGATACGAAATCAGCCACCTCGAAGCCAAGCTCAGAGTGGCACCCTCGAATCAAAACAATTAATCCACACTTCGCATCGCCTCACTAAAATAATCAATCCAGGCCATGCGAAATCGGCTCAACCAAGAACTGAAAGACAAACAGACCCTGGAGGTTCAACTACAGTCACAAAACATTAAGAAATCATCGAATCTAGAGATCGTCATGACAGACCTGAGCAAATACTCCCCTGAAATCCAACGACTCAAGATCGAGAACTACACCCTCGAGAAACAGCTGGAAACCAATTATATCAACCCTGATCATTTCCTGCGCGAATCGACTGCGTAAAGCCAGCAGAAGACCAACAGAAATACACAGAAGCAATAGTAAATGGACAGTTTGAAGAAATAGTTAGAGCAACTGAGGCGACAACTACCTGGGACTAACTTCAGCAATTTTATGCAAAACAAGGCCTAGAGTCAGCAGAACATATTAAACAATGAGCGACACATGCGTCTGACTGCGGAGAATGCTTAGCTGAGAAAAATGGTTGCGGCTCGAGGGTCTAGCAGCAATAAGGAAGAGACAAAGAACGAGGGAGTCAGTATGAACCCTGAAATGATCGCTTTAGACAAAACAAATAAGCAACTCTAATCAAGGGTACACGTTTTTTCCAATCTATCATTAGCCATAAAACATCATGTACTCAATCACAGATTTTAGAATTTGAGAGACATTCCCAAGATCTGGAGGCCACCGTTAAAGAGAAGTAGATGACTGTGGTCACTCTGAAGACTAGTAATCGTAGTTTGAAGAAGAGGTTATCTCAACTCCAGGAATCCCGCGACAATCCCACACGAATTCATCCCCTAGAAGAGGAATACCAAAAACTCGAAATGCAGTATCTAAGCCTCAAGTCGAGACAGACTCTCAAGCAATTCGGATCCCCATAACCAATCAAAGAGAGCAAAATAGCTGTTCCAAAATAGCAAGACATGAGTGTGGTGAATGTCGTCGACCCTCAGGATATTAAACTCTACAACTTCGAGAGGAAGACCCGCAATCTGAGTTCCGGCAACGATGAGAGTCTATCTCCCTTAGTCCGGCAATAACCGGAAGTCACAGACCCTAACAAAACTAGACAATAGTATAACCTACTCCACTATTTAGACTTGTCGCAGTCTCCCTAGAAAAAAACTCCGATCGTCACTGGCAGTGAACAGAGGGGATAATAAAATAGTGTATTACAGAACCAAGAGTCGAGAGTGAGGGAGATGAGCCAGGTATCATCATCTAATGGTAGCGCGGGCAAGAAGGCAAGATTGTCACAAGTGAACCCACATCTACATGTGATGATTGCAGAGGCGTCAGGGATTATGATAGCCGAGGACTCCAAAATAGAGACAATTTAAGGGTAAAAGAAGCCATTTAGTCTGCGGAGTATGTTTGACAACTGGTGATAGGGAACTGAGATGGTAATTATAGGTATTTCATTGAAGTATAAGAATAATAGGAGGGTCGGTCCTGGTTATGCATATTTATGGACATAAGGTTGTCTTGCTTCTACAGGACTAGATTCAAATTAATTTATGATAAAGAGATTTCATGATGTTCTAGAGGGGTTGGGGTTGGGGTTGGGGTTGGGGTTGGGGTTATGATGGGGTTGGGGTTGGGGTTGGGGTTGGGGTTGGGGTTGTTGGGGTTGGGGTAGAGGTTGGGGTTCCTGGGGAAAGTTATGTGGAACTTCGAGGCTAGGATGAGGGGAGGGAGATGACCACAGCGTCAGCGAGCATTTTGGTGGAATGAGCTCAACCAGAAGTATTGTCTTGGACGAATTTCAAGAGCAGAAAAATCTATTTGTTTGTTGAAGATTGAATGGTTTTGGGAGATTAATATTTTGATTTCTAAACAGTAATACCCAAGGAATCTGATTTAGAGAAGATCTGGTTTCTAACGACAACACATTCCAATATGGATCACAAGAACACACTCCGAATTATATTGATGGCTGCTTTTAACACAAATCTAGCCTACTCCACATCCACCCTCAACACGTATCAATGCATCCGCCAATCGAGAGCAGTGACACGTCTGTCGACATACATTGAGTGTGCCTAACTCTATCTAGGGACTCTCTCTTTATGTTTGGTATGAACCAAGACTGATCAAGAAACGGTGATCTCAAGACTAATAAATAATTTTAATTCGATGGTCGGACCAATCGAGTACAAATAGTTGTTTTACACGGTCATAAGATGAGGGAAGATGATGACGTTGATAGTTTGTGAAACCAGTTTGGGGTTTGAAGAGATATGTTGGCAACGCGGTGTGAATCCAGAGTAATGGTTGGACTAAGACAGCAATGTCACTGGAGAGTGCAACATCAATTGAAAATCGATATTATATGTCCCTAAAAGACAACAACCAAAAAGATATAGAAATATATTTTTCTTCTATTTTTGTGTCAATAATGCTTTTCGTCCCTCATTAAAAACTACTAATACCATCCGATAATCGTGTTATAATCATAATATTGATAGAAAGAAGCCTACAAACGCTAGTTATACCTCTTAAAAATTTTGCTGGCACCCTACACTATCAAAACCCAACTTCCCCTCCAAATAACCTTCACAGCCTATCTCCACTCCTTCATATTATATATAACATCATCTCCGAAAATGTCTTCAAAAATACTACTGGCTCTCTTACTCTCGCTCGTTCTCGCCCACTCCTTCGACCCTGTCAACATCTCCTGGGAGTAGTTCAAGCAGAAATACAACAAAACCTATGCTTCAGCAGAGTACGAAGCTGTACACAAACTCAACTTCGAATAAAATCTCAAACAAATCAATACCCATAATGCTGCTGGTGGCACCTATGCTATGGATGTCAATGTCTTCTCCGACCTGTCCTAAGACGAAGTTAAAAGTACTCGACTTTCAATAATTTTACTATAACTCATTCCGTTTTTACATTGTTTTCATATAGAATCATTGGGACTGAATATCGTACCTCCCTCTTAAAAGGTGTCAGCTACTCCTTATCTATCATCCGGCAAGATTGGAGCCCCCATTTCACTTGACTGGAGAGTACCAGGAAAGGTTTCTCCTGTGAAGCACCAAGGTAATTGTGGTGCTTGTTGGGCTTTCACCGCTACGGCAGTCAGTGAATCGCACCTCGCAATTTCTACAAATACTATGCACGATCTCTCTGAAGAAGCACTCCTTGAATGTACTACAAGAAGTACTTGCTCTGGCGGATATTTCGACTACGCTTTCCAAAGACTCACATAAAAAGGAGGGCTACCAACCGAGAATATGTACCCTTACAAAGGCTTCTACATGTCTTCAGGCACACCGTATTCCTCTGGCATCTGCTCAGCAGACGTCGTCGGTGTTGCCAAAAAATTCAACGCCTATTATGGCATCTCCCTATTACAAATGAAAGACCTCCTGACGATTCAGCCTGTAGCTGTTGCTATGCTTGCGGAAAATGACTTCGTGAAGTACAAATCTGGTGTGTACTATTGCACGACACCTAATGCAGATTAACATCTGAACCACGGAGTGACGGTTATCGGGTATACTGCCGACGGAAATTACATCATCAAGAACAGTTGGGGTACAACTTGGGGAGATTCAGGCTATGGTATCATCAGTTCAGATCCTTCTTCCAACTGCGGAATCACAACGACAGTCTACCAACTTGCTTCTGGAGCACTGCAGTCCAGTCTTTGGTTGTTGCTGCTTATCGTTGCGCTTTGGATAGGCTCTTGATTTTAATTTGGGTCTGCATATACTCTTACCACCTGCTACTGAGTCTATTGTCATCTTTATTGTTAATGAATTGTTTGTTTGTCACCATATTTGCAGAGAAATCTAGCGGTCTTAGTTAGTGGACAGACATTGTCATTGCGGTTCTGAGACTGAGAACATGGGACTGAATGGTTAATGTCCATTTTCTTAATTTTCTGATGCGATTTCGTACTGAAACAGTGAGAGTCGCGAGATTTTAAAGCCTCAGGAAGACTCAGATTTGCAAAAGCAGAACGAGCAGCATTGCAAAATTAGAGATTTGACAAAATACATTAATCATTGGCAATCCTTTTTGTCAGCCATTTGTGTTTAAACTGGCCGCTCCTTATAATGAATACACTATACTGCATATCATTATTGCTTTTATTATCATTATTTTGATTTCCCACAACTTTTAACCAATCATGAAAAAGTACTCGACCCTCGAACTAGAGACATCCACTTTAATGGGAAAAGAAGAGGCCAAAAAGCTTACTACTCTCCTCCAGGTCCTCAACGATAGCCCTGACTCTCACTGCTTCCGTGACCCTGTGGATTGGAAGGCTCTGGGGATCCTCGACTATCCCACCATTATTAAAAGACCCATGGATTTGTCGACTGTTAAGAAGAAACTCAGCATCAGTTCGTACTCGACAGTAGAGGACTGCCTTGACGAATTACAGTTGATTTGGGACAACTGCAAAACTTATAATGCCCCCGGGACTGTAAAAATTATTCCTCACCTTGACATGATCACCGATATTCTTTGATCGACTAGCGCAGTGGATCCACAAACAGGCAGAAAAACTGGAAAAGTTCTTCAAGAAGATGATCAAGAACTACCTCCCCTTCATCGTTACCACCAGTAATCACTATCTCCCAGCATGACATATTTCTTTATCATAATTAACAAAAATGTAGAGCCCAAAAAAGAGAAAAAGAAGGAGTAAGTACCCGAGTCTGGCCCAGCAAAACAGCTTTCGCCCGAGAAGAAAGCACTCCCTGTCCCTACTGTAGTAGCCACACAAGCCCCTCCACCACCTGTAGAGTCCGAGCATTAAAAAACATTCCTAGCGCCAAGGAGAAAGTTCATTGGTAGAGCAGTCGGCTGTAGTCAGGAACAACTCGGTTTACTGTTCCTATTGGTGAAGAAGTCGCAGCCTGAAGCCTTAAGCACTCAGAATGGGGCAGCTAAAATTGACATGGATATTCTAAGTTGGGACGTCCTGTAGAGACTCATGAGGTAATAACTAGTCGTTCAAAGATTTATGAGTATAGTCAATTGGATATGTGGGGAGTAGGTCTTTAGCCGAGCACGACCAAAAAGAAATGATGGGTTTTGTTTACTATGTATTGATCAACGACTGTAAAGACGAGTTCTAAAACATGTTTTGTTTGTTCAAAAACTTATCAGTTCGCGAGGAGTATTTTATCTCAGCAAGCCATAGCATGGAATTCTTCAGCGACGTGTCCTGATTTCTAGAGCAGTTTATTGTTATCGAAGTTGGCTTTTTGCGGTCCCACTGTAGCAATTCCATCAGCCAGTCCTAATACATTTAGTGTCTTGTAGGTTCCTCTGCCTACAGGCGTAAAACCTTCATCGCACACAGCGTTGAGATCGGGCGAATGGCCTAGACATTCCACTATTATAGGCATGCTGTTTCCCCTGAATGCCATATGGAGAGGAGTTTCAGATTTGACACATTTCTGGTTGACGTTAGCACCGAATCTGAGGAGATACTCGACAAACTTGAGGTTTTTATATTTGACAGCATAGTAAAGTGCAGAGTTGCCGTGCTTATCAACTCGGTTGGTTTCTTCGGGGGTGAAAGTGTAGTTCTGGGTCTGGAGGATGTTCCACGTATTGTCGGCTGCGGTGGCGAGGAGTTTCGAGAGGACCAGCTTCTTCTTGTTTTCTAGGTAAATGGATATTCAAAGTTACGATGTTGGGTTTACTTCTGATATTTTCTTAGATATTCTTGAGCAGATCATTTTCCTTGTTGTTCTTGTTTTTGGGATTTGCGGAAGGGCTTTGCTGGTTTGCATCAACTTTGCTATTATTCGGCAGCACAGGTTGTTTGCGGGGGTTTTATTTTATTCCTACTCTAGGCTTGTTTCTTTCCATGTTGCGGCTACTCAGACGCGGCTCGTGGTTTAACACAGTCGCTTTATTGCAGAAAGCTTTAAGACAGCTTTAGATAGCCGTCATTTCCTTGCCCACGGCTTTGGACTTCACATTATTGCCACCCGAGTAAAATTCCAGGAACTCCTTGGCTGTGGGTTTGCTCTCAGGAGCCACAGATGCATTCTTTCTGCGGAGGTAGCTTTCTTCGTAGCGATTGATGGGTTCTTCATTGAACTCGTTGTTGTTGTCTGAAGTGAAAAGAGAACTTGGAGGGTGGAACCGGTTCGGAGGCACATGTGTGTTTCCTACTGGCTTTTTTGGAGCATTTGTACCATTCTGGTCTTTCGCAGCTAGCTTTTGACTGGTTTTATTCATATAATTAAAAGAGGTCGAGGCCATTATGAACTTCTTGCGTTCCATGAGAAGTTCTCTTCGAACTTTCTCGTTCTCAGTGCGTGTCACGAGCTCTTCCTCAAATTCCTGAATCTTCTTACAGATCTATGCCATTTTGTCAGCCTTAAATTTCTTACGTGACTTCTTTATCACTTACATAGTCTGCGAGAACCTTTCGATTATATTATCAGCGATGTGCAGCTCCATCTAGTTGATCACGCTTTGGTCAATACCCTTTACAGTAGCATTGATTAGCGTCTTGTTAACTGATTTACTCATCAGTGGACTCGTGTTCAGGATGAACTTAATCTCTTTCTAGGTCAAGGGAGCTTCATTTTAAAGGTACTTTTTGAGGATATGGTCTCGGGACATCCTTTTATTGGAAACGCCTTTCTTGTTACGTGACAACTCTTCATATGCGATGGTGCTGTAGGATTACTGGCTGATGTGTTTGAAACGTTGGCACTGCTTAAGGAAATTTTTATCAGTGAATTGCTGTTTGAGGAGGTTGAGTTTATCTTTGAGTTGTTCCTCGTCTTAGCCAGTCCAGGCCTGGAATGTGGGTTTTACTTCGTAGTCGTAGTCGTCGGTTGCGATGACGATATGTTGTTTGCCTGTGGTCGTTTTGGCAGTAGTGTCGATAATGGACTGCACCAGCATTCTCTTAACCTTGGCCTCTAGATTCTTGTATTTACAGGGTATTTCAATCCAATCGAGGGCTTTGAAATCACTTGCAAGAGCCGAGGATTTCGTAGCTGACGATGTTGGTTTGCCTGGGCTATTCAAAAAAGACTGCTATTTTTGGAACTCCTCTGAATGCATATATTTCTTGTCGAACCGATAAGAATCTACCAGGACTGATACTGTTTGGTGGAGATAGGCTTCTCGCGATTCACTCGTCGCAAGTAAGGCGAGGGTATTCCGGTCGATATTGAACTATTTACAGAAGCTCACGACTGCGGGCATTGATGTGATTGATTATGAGCCTTTGTGGGCTAGTAGTTGGATGACTGTGATGAAGTCATCGCGCATCTTCTATCCGAGGAGTTACTCACCTTTTTCTACGTGAGGTTGTTCTAGGATGGAACAGTCTACGACTTGGTTTTGTGCTGACTCATTTTGAGGATTCCTGGGGGAGTTGGAAGAAAGTTGTTATTTACAAGATGACAGTATTTCTGCGAGTTTTCTGATGGTGAGTTGGGAGTATTGGGCGTGTTGATGGTCGAGAGTGCTTCGGAGTTACAGGGTAGTCATAGAGAGACGATCGATATTATGAGGAGGAAGACCAATGAGGATAAGTTCTTCAGTATAGAATACAAGGGAGTGTTTGTTAAGGATGGAAACTGATTATGAGTCAAAACATAATAGAACATCTATGACTATGTTCGATGGAGCCTATAGCAAGGATAATAATAGTCACAAAAGTTATAGAGAGAAAGACAGACTCTTTGTAACTCACTAAATAGTGCTAACAGAAGTAAAACAAAATAGGGTATACTCCTCTGTTTCAGTAGCCAGAGCCTGCAATACTTTGACTATAACTCCAGAATGAGTGCTAAGAGATTGAAGTTGTTCAATTGGTGTAGTGGTTATCACATCTGCTTAACACGCAGAAGGTCCCAGGTTCAATCCCTGGATTGAACAAATTTTTATATTTTTATGCTTGAGTCATCCCTTCAAGGGAGATCGGACTACAGGAGATGACTGGGAGTGTATGTCTATGAGTATAGATGGGAGATATGGGGGACATATCTGAAGTTGTTTAATTGGTGTAGTGGTTATCACATCTGCTTCACACGCAGAAGGTCCCAGGTTCAATCCCTGGATTAAACAAATTTTTATATTCTGGCTCGATCTAAATAATACCTTCAAACACACTGCTAGGCGATTGTTTTAAAGGGGTGGTCTCGAAGAGATAAACTACTACAGTAGTAACATTTTTTGTGACATATGAGTTCCTATGCCTCCGAGTTTCTTTTGTTTTTCTTTGAGGCTCTTCTACATAGATCCCTTCAGCTTTCTCTCTTCGACATGCTTTCTGACTTTATAACAGACCACAATAATATTAGCATATTTAAAAGGATTCCATCGAACCACTCTATTCAATAGCCAAGACAGCCAGGATGGATAGCAGTCCCAACATGGAAAGACTCAACACTCTCTTCTAGAAGATCAAGTTCGCCAGCGTAAAAACTAACAGAATCTCTTCACACAACCCCAACGCCAACAAAATAATGACTTTTAATAACCACCAAAAGAAGTGTAGCCTGTTTCTGAAAATGGATTCGCAGCAAATCGATCGAAGTTCAAAGCCGTACAAGCCATGATCATGAAAATGCACAACGAAGCAGACCAAGTCGCACAGGAAAAGTAAGCACGACTCGAAGCATTGGCCGAACGAATGTACAAGCTGCAGACCCTCATTAGCTAGGAAATGAATAAGAGAGAAGCCAAATGTACAAACCTCAAAGACATAGAAAATACAACTAATCGTGACACTATAGAAAAAGCACTCGCTAGCAAGATCACCAAGATTCAGAAGTCATGCAAGAAATCTCTGGAGGGAATGCAGAAGGTAGTATTTCCACACAACCCTTATGATTACCTCTGAATGTCACAGTAAAGGAATGATGCTGATAAGAAAGTCCAGTCATACCTAGAGTCCTGCCTCGTCGACATCACAAACCATAGGAATAAGCAACACAACGAGTGTTCTCTTTCGGTCAAATAGATTTCAACCCTTCTCCCTGAAATCGATGAGCTGCAGCAATAAGTTGAGGTACTAAACAAACTCTAACTCTTCAATCCCTTTTCCAATCAACCTTTTATCATGGACGCAGAACGAGGCGCTAATTAATAAATAGCACCTGAAGAAGATCTACAACCAGTTTAGCGAGCAAATCGATGAGCTCAAGGATATGATTGATGAGGAAAAGGCATAACGAGAAAAGGAGGAAGAACAAATCGTCAAGAAACTGGAGGAAGCATATAAGAACATCCATGCTGCTATCTTGGGTATCCGGAAGTCTCGGGAGAAGAGTGAGAAGATGCTGGTGGATCTGCTTGAAAGAGTCATCGATAAAGTCAAGAGGGAACTTTCTGGCGTTTGATAGCTAAAAACATACCAATGGGTGGACTTGTGGCTTGCAGGAGCCATAAATAATAACACAACACTATACTTAACTTAAAATCTTAGTTATCACAGTCTAGTGGCTAGATCCTTGTATTTTGCGAAGGTCTGGGCCACTAATAAAGGGAAGATGATTGAGGCCTCCCCAAAAATCTTCGCCGCCTTTGAAACAATCCTCAGCTTTCCCCACGTCAAAGCCTCGCTGACTTTGGCTCCTGAGTCGCTGCCGTCTTCATAGAGGCCAGTGTTGATGAACACTCCATAGTCTGCGCCATTCCTCCAAATCTGGGCATTCAGAATATGGTGCTTTGGGATGCTGCCTCCCATTATCAAGGCACAAGACTTTTTGGCCTTCATTCCGAGTCGGCTAATGAGCTTGATGTCTTCTACGACGTCGATTTTGAGATCATGCTTGAAAGAGTTTGTAAAGAGCATGTCTCCAATAGCTCCATCAGTAATGCCCGGGCAGAATACGGGGATATTGTTTTTATAGCACCAGTAGTAAATGCTGGAAGGATGGTTGATCTCTTTGCCGAGGAGGTTGATGAGTTTAGAGGGAGTCCATTAAGTCTTCTTGTCTTTGGACATCCTGGCGAAGATAGGGAGTAAAAAGGTTTTCGAGTTTGATGTAATTCTCGCTCGGGACCAGGATATTGCCAATTCTGCAGTTGAGGTCTTTGCGATTTTGCAGGTCGTCCATGTTGAACTCTGCAAGGTGGAAGTCTCCTAGACACTTCATGAAGTCTTCCTAGATTCCACCTGTTGTTGTCACGATGCAATCGATCATTTTGTGTTCAGCCAAGTATCGGATGATATCCCGGTTCCCGCAAGAAGCCATGTTTGAAGTATATCCCAAGAATATAGTGGCCCGCACATTTTTACGATACTAGGGATTGCTCTCTTCTTCGTCTTCATCGCCAACTAGGGGTTGATCGCTAAGCCTCCAGCGGATAACTTCTTCCAGGATTTCGACAGCTTTGGCGAAGTGTGTAGCTTGAAGCCCCATGGTCGCAAAAGACTGGAATATGTTGTCATAGTTGACGCCCTGGTTGAAGTCATACCCCTTGATAGACGGAGTGGTGGGAGGGACTCCAACTGTGTAGATTTCACAGACTGGTTTTGATTGTGAGGCGGAGTGATCCGGGGCCTCTGATTGTTGATTAGACTGCATTGTTTGTCAAATGGTATAAGTTGTATGATTGATGTTTCGGTTTGTCGTGTTATATAGTAAGCTAAAATAATAAAAGAGTTGGACTGCTCCACTATTTTACATTACGGTCTAGTGCAAAATCAATATAAGAGCTGGGAGGGCTGTCTGCGAGCCATATTTATTCTGTGTTGCCCTTGGAATATGGGAGGGTGGTGAAAGTTGCAGAATTCATGACTATGGTCAGAAGAAGTCAGATGCTCATTTTGTATCTGAGCATACAGCGATGGATCCAAAACCTTGTTGTAGAAACTATCATGCTCTGCGCTGTACTATTGCGGACGAGATAGTGCAAGATCATGTTTTTACTAAGGATAGGGAAGCCCAGACGAGACACAATACATGATCATGCAATAATATTTGTTTATGTCGACTGTACTGTTTTAACTGGTAGAAATATATCCTCAGATCTCTCAAGGCTCCCTCTACGTTTATTTCCGAATGCTCTTCCCTTCCACTGTTTTATTTCTACTGAATGCTATTACACCCTCCACTGATTTTGTGGCTTACTCTTCAATAAAACATACATAGTTTTCATCCTCATTTTCACAAATTCCCATCAACTCTGATGCTTGCAGCTCCTCCCTCCCATCGCTCCAAACCCAAACTCTACATTCAGACCGACTTCTAATCCGAATAATAAGCCATCGCTGCCTCCAACAGATATCTCAACAATCTCCTCCCTCGCGATGACCCCTGCGACGAGGACTTCCTGCTTGGCGATGAAATCCTCAGCAACCCCTATCTCACCGCCAATAACCACTCCACATCCAACCCTAGCCAGCTCACACTGACTTCGAATCACTACAACTTCAGCAACGATACTAATACCCAGCTTTACAAAACTCTCCGCGAGTTCAGAGACACCGTTTCTAGAGATACTAGTATAGTAAATGAGGAAAAATACTGCATCAACCCTCAACAAAGCTCATGAACAACTCATTAATGGCGATTCCCAGGGTTAATTTACCTATAAAAATAAGTACGATCGAACTTCTGAGGGCGAAAGTCTCAAGAAAACCAGCTCATATCTACGATACCCTCGAACTCAGAAGTAGAAGTCAGATGGAGCGAAACCAGACTCGTAAATATCTGAACACTAGTACCAGAGGCTAGTGGCGGCTCACGACTTGAAGAGGGGTTGAAAACTTAAAGCCTCAGGAAGGACTCTTTTGCGATCAGCAGACTCAATGTTTCATTCTTACTGTTTTACAAGAGAATGGCTGCTCATTTCTTTCACAATCTTCGGTTCCTCGTCAGAGATAATGATCGGTCTGGCGTCCATAGTGCCAGAGGACTCCTTAACAACAACAAAGGAAGTTTAGCTAATTTTAGTCAGACACTTTCTAGGATCCGAACTAAGCGGAATGAGTCTGCAATGAATCGGAACGGCAGCCTTTCTGACTTTCACAAATAGCGCCGGTTTCTACAGCATAAACAGGAGCGGTCGGCTCAAAACCTGCGTAACGCTGGCAGGTCGAGATATTCTTCTCCCTGATTCAGATCATAGCACAGAGCGCGCAAGGATACTAACTGGAATAGTTCAGAGAATTAGAGACGCACATCGTACTAACAAATAGTCTTTCATCTTGTAAGACAGTATCTACGAGGAGAAAAAGAAAGCGATCAAAATGGATTCCAGGCTGGATCGCATCGAACTTATGCTGAAGGAAATCAGGAAGGTCCATCAGGCTAGCACAGCTGGTTCTGTTAGGCTCAGGCCCCACCCCGTGAAGGCTTCTAGTTCCTATTCCAATGTGGCTTCCATCCAAAAAAGTAACTAGTTTACGAACCCCCATGAGTATATAGCTGAAAATGCTTCCAAATTCCAGGATGAAGCTGCTCGTAAAAATGCAAGTTTCCTAGAACAGATGCTTAGGCTGTCGATTGGGAGTCGTTCTGATCAAATGATTCTGAAAGACCAAGCCTCAGTACACAAGCTAGCAGGCTCAGCAAACCTCTAGATCAATTATTTTAGGCCAGATCAGACCTCAAGAATAAAACTTAACAGGTTCAGTCAATTTAAACACACGTCCCTTCCTAACTGCATGCCCATCTATTCTTTTCATGACCGTGGTAGTTCTGTTCCTATATCCTGGAACTTTCATAAAGTGTCAACACTTTCACCTAGAACAACAAACCCCAAAAATCAACTGATCACAATTCAAGCTTAAATACTGTAGTTTCTCCTCCTCCACAAACATCGATTTCCAGCGCTACTAGCCACCAGCTGAATGGAGTCTTAGCATCTCAACTCCCGAATTTCAGGAGTTCCTCATACAGTACCCCTTAGCAATGAACCCTATTCCTCCCTCGACTGTGATTGTAAACACAAACCCGATGGCAAAGATACCAGCCTATTAATAACCCACCCAGTATGACATAACGATTGTAACTGCGTGCCCCTCAACCAACAAGGTATGTAACTATGAACTCTGCGCGTGTTCAAAGATCAGGGAACTAAAGCAACCAGTACTATTCTAATACATCAGGAGGTAACTGGGGGTTGAAAGTCGGGAACATGAGATGCCTGCATTGTGGGCATGTTTGTTGTGGACTGGGTTGCGAGGGCCTTCGGGGAGTACACCCCCAAGGCTACCCTAAGAACTATCGGCCAAAATATATCTGATAGCTTTAATTTATTTGAATTGAATTTAATATTCCCTCTTGATTGAAAGAACATCTGATAGAAAGGAGCCCTTTTAGTAAAAGCAGTGAGGCATGCCATAAAAGTCTCCAGAAGATCAAGAAATCCCTCTGCCTAATGGACCTGTGATGCTTCAATCGGAGCTGACAACAAAACTATAATTTAAATTATATTCTTTAATCAGCCAAGACTACCTTATTTCTCTAGCCAAATACTTCTATACAAACACCCTCCGTCCCAGCCTATACCGATGCTCAAGTCGCCCTTGCAATATGAAATCGTCAACAAAATCTGCGAGACCTTGCTCCAACTCAGAATAGATATCAAGAAATAGCAGACCGACAGATTCCACAACCTCAAGCATCGACTGCCTGACCAGGAGTAACGCACTGTGACGACCCTCTTCAACTACCTCTCGTCAGTCATCAAGAAGGACCTCCACGATGTCAAGACTAAAATGAATACTCTGCAGAAACTGCACCAATCCCAGTCCCCAGAAAATAACAATCAATTGAATCATCTAATTCCGATGAGTGCAAGATTTGAGTTCTTCTTTAGGAACAAACAGACTTCGACAATAACAAAAACTGAGCGATGGTGCATCTAGTTCACTCACGATCTGACTGAGGGAGATATGGACACCTATGACAAATAGCTGGAAAGAGTGCGCAGTGTGGAACAGCTGTTTCATGAAATCATTTCTCTCCTGGTCAGTCTTCCTCTCTGGACCAAGTATTGGGGCGACCTCAAGAATAGGCAGACCGTCAAGTAGAACTACGCTCTCGAGTACTCCTTCGAACTCAAACTTCTCAGTGACGATAAAATGCCCCCATAATCACCGATGTTTCCACAATTTCCAGAGCCTATCTAGAATAAGTTAATCGGTGACTTCGAAGAATTTGGTGTATATGATAAGATGTTCAGTCTCCAACATATGATGCCCGGAGTTAGAATCAAATGCAGGGCTGAGTTCGTAGCAAATGTGCCACTCTTGAACACCACAGAAATCATCGCCAAGGGTGAAGGCGACAGCAATAACACTATATCCCATGATGCTAAGTCAGTGCGCAAGAGTTCTGAGGAAAGTATCGGTGTCTCAAATCACTTGAAAAAACGGACAGACCGTCCTGTCGTATACTACTACTACGACGAAGAACTGGACATTATGTTTGTTTCTAGTGACAACGAATTGTACAGCAACAAAGAGTCAAACAGTCCAGCCAGTCTGAGTAAGAAGACGATGATGTAACTGCCGTTAGACAACAACGAAGTCGAGAGTGACAGCGATGAAGAGTTCATAATGGTGATGGATGAGACGGATCAGACAGATCGCAACTACAACTCATTTAAGCAAGAAATCACCAATCTAAAGAACAGTCTTATCGAACTTCCTACTCTCTGATTTTATAATACAACCTGATTTATTAACTTTCCCTGATCAGCACTACTTCTTGAGGAAAAAGCAAATATTCTCAATCAATAACAAAATATTGTTTATGTGGCATACCAGTCACACAGACTTTAGACGGGCCATCACGTCCACTACTGAAGTGCTCATTCCTAGGCCTGGTACTCCGTATCCTGTTCCGTTCTCGGGGTTCCACATCTCCCAGATACCGAACTACTTAGCTTGGTTGACCCACTTCTGTCCGATTTATTTGTACTCTGCAGTCAGACCATGGTACCATAGTCCTTCAAGGATAAAGTAGTTAGGAGCTGCCCAAGTGGGCCCTCTCCACATAAGATCAATGGTGAACACAGGATTATAAGCGGGGTCGTCGAGCGAAACAGTGGGAATAGCATACTTTGTGTTGTATTTATGGGGATCTGCCAACGAACTCAATATCTGTTGCCTCATAGAGTTAGGAATGTCCAAGAGGATTGGGAAGAGAGATTGCACAGTATTTGCCGCAGTCGACTTGTATCCTCCCTTCGTCTGGTATTTAGAGACAAATCTGTTTTTCTCTTGGTCCCACAGAGAAACTACACCCTTCGTAAACCATTTGTACTGTTCTCGACAATAGTACTCCATGGGTTGATTGTAGACTGCAGCCAGATCAGCCAGTATTCGCCAGCTCGCAGCGTACACACTATTGACTCCCACCTCCTTCATCACGAAGTACTAGACCAAGTACTTGCTGTTCTTCTTCTTTTCGGATGTCACGATCTTCTTCTGGTTCCAATTGTAGTTAAACTTATAAGATAAAATGATTTCCTCAAACTTTGGGTAGAGTTGTTTGAGCTCGGGCTTGGGATGGTGGACACCAAGGGCCTCATCATACATTGGTGAGGCGTCGAGTCCTGACTCCCAGGGATGGATTATGACAATCAAACCATCATGGTCGGGTTGTCTCTCATTGGCCCACCAACCATAGTATTCAACTACCTTAGGAAGCAACTCGCGCAAAAGAGTCACATTCTTGGTTTGCTCATAAATCCTCTTGAGTGAAAAAGCAAGCATAGGCATTTGGGAAATGTCAGTAGTTCGGGGATCACTATTTAGCAGCCAGTTGAGAATCTTATCTTTAGGTCCTTCATGACCCCAGAATATCATTTAGGGGACTTCTCCATTGTTACGCTGCATTTGGAGCATTGTTTTAATATCAAGGATGGAGTTAGAGACGTTGAGATGGGACCAAGTGATCATGTGGAAGCATGAGTCCCAGAGCCACTGGTAAGGCCCATATTTCTACAGGCCGGGTCTGTAGCAATGGTAAGACATATTCCATTTGGTGCCCTCAATGAGGTGTGAGTCGAGAGTCTTGGTGACATTGTCGATGAGTTGCTGATCAGTCATCATGGACTGCACAGATAGGAGCACTGCGAAGACCAACACACAGACGATATTAGAAAACCGAGACATGATGCTTTGACGAATTAAAAATAAAGTACGATAATAAAGTCATAAAATTGGGTGCATGATTGTGTGGGCTTAATTATAATGATAGAATTATAATGCCCTAGCCAAGAAAGCTAGAGTTAAAGATATAAGTCTATTCGACTCATAGGATGTAGAGTTCGGGTAAACTTCGGATCCGTCGTAAGGGCTTAGTATAGTAAACATCTTTCACCTTATCGCATAAACCTTTAATCACAACTGTAACACCTCATTCCTGATGTCTTGTGTCTTCGCTGTACATGAAGACACAACCGTTACATGCCACTGCGACCAGCGACTGTTCGGCATGGCACGCTACTGCTGATATGCGTGGGGTTGTGTTCATTTCGATCTTCTGACCCAGCTTCTAGCTTTTCATTAGCTTTCCTTCTATTTTTTCAGCGAATGAAAGTTGGAATCGCGTGTTCTCATTCTATATCAGTCAACATCCAGCAGACCAGAGTCTAAAACAAGATACTTACGGAGGATAAGTCGATTCTATGGAAGGAAGAGTCGTAATGGTTTGTATAAACAGTCGAAGATTTAGGGCTCGCGGATAGGCTAAATCGGTCGAATATGTTTGAAGAGTTGTATAAATCGCACAACGCCGCAGTAATTTTGGGATAGATGCTGGTCTTCTGCACAGGCTTATCAGGTCGCCGCATATCCCACAGCCCAGTGAACAAGTAGTCTCTCAACACTATCTGATGATCGTCTTCTAGAAAGACGAAGTCCGTGATGTTCCGTAAGTAAGAAGCGAGGAAGTTGTCTTTTAGTATTGTCTAAACCTGAAAGCTTAACGCAGGAGTACTACGGTCTGATGTTATTTAGGTTTGGGATTACTGGTTTTATTGATGGTACGAAGGTCGATATAGTTAAAGAATCCGTGCTTGGTCGAATAGCCCAGACGATTGTCGTACAGGTTATGGTACTTGACCTTAGTGACCGAGGGCACGCTTTCCCACTACTCATCATCTATTTCAGTAAGGGTACCAACTTCTGGACTTTCAAAGATGAGAGCGGGCTTTTCAAGGTACCAAGAGTAGATTCTATGGGAGTCTGCAGATAGAAGAAACTCCTAATTATGGCTGAGAGAGAGGCTGTGTATGTTGCTGCTGTGTAGAGTGGGCATTTCACACCTATATGCAAAGAGTATTATTGAAATTGAAATTGAAACTTAACAAGGGAATGTAGAAACGGTAGAAAGTCGACAAGAAAACAACGACTGAGTCCAGACAGCGTAGAAGAGGGTGAATGGGTGCGGATGGACTTTCAAACAGATGCCTATTGGTATTTTCTGAGAAGCCATACCCAAACAAATCCATATATCTCATAGGACTTTTGTTCACTTCCGCACCTGTCTATCTTAAGATATTTACTACGAATAAAGGCCAAGGGCCAGCAGTTTATTTTGTGTTACTTCATGCACCGTCGGTACTCTGGTGAGTCAGTCTCGTTCACTATAGGCAACATGTCGTTAGAACGGATCACATCTTTCCTGACCCCCTCTTTTATCTTCCAAATGCGGATATACTTTTAGTTTGCAGTTGCTAGCGTCATCAGCGAATCTACTGATCGGAACCACTGGACTGCTGCGATCTTGGCAGACACTGGTCGATTTTGCTGCCAATCGTGGGTCTGCACGTGTGCCTGGATTTCAGTAACATAGTCATAGGTGCCTCCGGAATTGGATTCGAACACAATTACACGACCTGAGTGATCGCCCAGCGCAAGACGGTCACCACTCTGCCCAAACTGAATGCAAGAGACTTGGTCTTCGTCATCAGGGGAAAGAAATTGTTCCCTTGTGCCAATTAACTGGTGTAAAGAAAGTTTGTGCTAAGAAGGGGTCTGATTAGAAGGAGGAAGAGACTCCATGGTAGTAATGAAAAGTGCTGATGTATTTTGAGGAGAAAGGTGGATAGGAAGAGGGGGAGTGGCAGGGGGTATTAGGGAGTGAGGGTGGTACAGGAGTTTGGAGAAAGGCAAGGGCGGAGGAGAATAGGTAGATGGTAGTTGATAAATGGATTTAAATACAGTGAAGACACCCTTATAGGCAACGAATGCAAACAGATCAGAAATAGTGATTGCTCACGTGTGTTTATACGGGGAGGAAAGATGCACGACCTTTACCGAAAGACAAAGGAAGGGCGTAACTGAGACTTGTGTAGGACTAAATGGCTATATTGTCTGGAGTCGATATCTCCATGGATATTCGGGTAAACAGAATGCGATTTATGTGGTTCTGTTAAGTGGGAGCCTTTGGTGCTGTAGGCACCATTTATTCTCATTTCTATTTACTGGCCTATATAATTTCGTTCCCGGCATCTCCACCCGGTTAGGTTGGAGAGCGGTGTCTTCCCTCACGCTCACGAGAAGGCCGGGCATCTTCACCCCGTTAGGCTGAAGGGCCGTGTCTCCCCGGCTCATGGGAGGCCGGGAGCAACATCACCCCGAATAAGTGGTGGGACCTCGATAGCAGTAGCAGCATCGGGAAACTGGGAAACCAGACAACAAGACGCACCTTCATTTCACTCCAATAGCCCTAGAGGCTAACAGCGCGAGCTTGATCGATATATATATAATTTTATGAGCAGATGGACGTTCTCATTTTTTGAAACAATGGGAATGTTACCTTTAAATTCTACTGCATATTCACTAGCCAGAAGGATCAGACCCAGATTGCTCTACCAAAAGAACCTGTCAGTAAGACCATATTACCTTTTGTACTATCGGCATGATTCCTACAATTTTTATTGCTAAAAAATTAACAATACCTTTAAATTACTCTACCAGACTCTCTAACAAACAAATAATCACCCCAGCGTTATTCCACATGCTCAAGAGAAGAACCATCGAGGAGAACTAGTCCAGGCTGATCGACTTCCTCTCAATACTCAAGGACGAAAGTATTTCCCTATCCTTACAATCATTCTAGAAGATAATCTCAGACCTGGAGTCAAAGAGATTCGCTACCCTGATGGTGGCTACTACGTCGGCTCTGTCACTCCTGAAGATAATCGCGAAGGCCAGGGCCTCTACAAGTATACGAATTCTGATGTGTACTTCGGTGGATGGCACCGCGAAAAGTTTCATGGCAAAGGTACCCTCTCAGCACATTCATAAGTCCACAGGCACTTACATCTTTAGTTCAGGATAGACCTATGAAGGCGAACTACATGAGGGAGTCAAATAGGGCACTGGAACATATTATTATGTGAATGGCACCTATTACACAGGCGAGTGGCGCAACGATCTGAAGCATGGGTTTGGAGTTAACGAAATCCCAGATAAGCAAGAGAAGTACGAGGGCAACTGGGTCGAGGGCTACAAGGAGGGCACCGGTGTCCTAGTCAATATCTATGGGGATGTTTACGAAGGAGAGTTCTATCGGAATCGACGAGAAGGCAAAGGTCGAATCCTGTATGGAGACGGCAGCGTATATAGTGGATAGTTCAGAGACGATGAGGCAAATGGTATCGGCAGTCTCGAGTACAAAAACAAGGATCGGTACATGGGCGAGTTCCTGAATGGGCGCAAGCATGGAAGGGGGGAGTACATTTTTTCTGAAGGCACCATTTTCAATGGAGAGTGGGATAATGACAATAAAGTGTCGGGCACACTGAGTCTATTCAACGGTGATATATTCGAAGGCTAGTTCCGAAACAATAACCGTTTCGCTGGTACCTATCGCTACAAGAACGGCGATCTTTATGAAGGGTAGTGGGAAGGCGACCTCAAGCATGGATACGGTAGGCTCACCTTAGCAAATCGCTAGACGTACGAAGGCTACTTCAATAAAGGTAAAAAGGAAGGCGAGGGCCGCTATACTTGGGCCAACGGTGATGTGTATGTTGGCCAGTTCCGAGACGATAAACGCGAGGGAAAAGGCTACTACAAGTGGGTGGAGGGAGGCACAAACTATAAAGGGTAATGGAGCAAGGACCGGATGCATGGAGTGGGCCGTTTGGAGAGCGAAAGAGGTGAGGTGGTGATTGGGCTGTTCGCTAACGATAAATTCATACGATAGGTTCTGGACGAGACGGAGTTAGGAGAGGTGAGGTTCTACTTGATTTGAAATCATGATTCTTTTAGTCATCATGGGGCTCCCCAATAAACTCAACTACCTCTCCCCCTTTTTAATCCGAAATCAATAAATGTATTCACTAATTTGGACTATTGTTATATAGTGATACAAGAAATATGATATATCAAAGACTCTAAGCCAGACACCGTGCTTGGGCTGACAGCCATAGAGTGGAGGTGCATGCCATCCAGACCAGATAATTAATGGTGTATAGGCAACATGCAGCTTGGCGATCTCAGCCAATAATTCCATTGGCGTCCCGTGAGACAAAACCAAACAAAAATTAAAATCAAACATCTCATTCCAAATATGCACATGCACTTATAATACATCTTTTAAGAAGCTAAAACAAATAACATAATACCCAATGAGTTTCCGAGACTGCCGGAACTTCACGGAGATGTTACGCTCCCTCAACTACCCCAGGCTTGTTTCCCTCGAGAACTTCAAAAAGCCTAACTTCGAACTCGTCGCAGACATCCTCTACTGGCTCGCCCTCCGCTACGATCCCAACTCCAATATCTCCGACAACATCAACGAGGAGCGCGACCGTGTCGACTTCATCAAGGCCATCACTACCCTCTTTTCTTCGAAGGCCCGCATCGTGCTCAACCCCAAGAAGCTCTACCAGGCCGACAGTGGTGCGGTGCAGGAGATGCTGAAAATTACAACCGTCCTTTACAGGGTACACAAAATCATCCGATTTCTAAATTTAAATCTCTTCTGATCAGGCATACAACTCCTCCGCAGTTGAAGAATAAGAAGCTGGCACATTCTCACTCCCAACCAAGATCTCCAACCTAAAGTCCCATAAGATCTTGGCTAATGAAATTAACGAGCTCGGAGCCAAGCTCTACGACTCTCTTTCCAAAGAGGCCGATCTCAAAAAGAGCAGACAGGAAGCCCTGAACTTCCTCGACAGTATGGGTCGCTCAGATTCGGCCCACGACCAGGTCTACATCGAGAAGTGCGTTAAGGAAATCATTAAGCAGCAAGACGACTCCATGGCCGAGCTTACCAAATATGTTTCAAATATGGAACGTGAACAGAAGAATCTGGATGATAAAATCAAGAAGAAGGCTGCCGAACTTGAGCGTGCAGAAAAGCGTTACAAGAGTCTTGTCAATGTGAAACCTGCCTTCATGGACGAGTACGAGAGACTCGAGGCCGAGCTGGAAAGGTTGTACCAGGTCTATGTGGAAAAATACCGCAACATTGACTATCTGGAACAGCAGCTCGATGAATATAACAAATAAGAGGATGAGCGATTCCGCAAGGCCCAGAAGGCCCGTCAGCGCATCGCCGAAAAGAACAACGAGGAGATGCTCAAGCGTGAAGATCAGGAAATCGACGCAGCCCTCGAAATGGCAGCGGAGGATGACATGCGTGCGGTTAGTCGCAGCGACTCCCGTTCCAAGCAGAACCGCAACGACCCAGCCGGTCGGAATGGGAACCAGGGCGGGGCGAATGCTTACAGGCAGGCCGCCAACCAGAGAGCTCAGCCACAACATGAGGAAGATCCTTCTTAAGAAGATGATGGCGAAGGAGAGTCGGGAGAAGACTTGGACGACGACGAAGATGATGACCCAGATGACTTCTGATTGTGAGGAGGGGTGGTAATAAGGGAAGTTTATAGAGTGCGGGAGCACAGTGAAGACTGGCGTGAATGCAAAAATATCCAGACTTCGATAACTGTTAGTCTTTTAATGTAGAGGGGTAGTTATTTGAAAATCTGATGGCTCATCAGGATAGTAAGAACATCGGTGGAGTCATCGCACTTTTCAAATTTTCCCACCTTCCATCAAAGCAGAACATTAGTTTTTACCTATACCCCTAAATATTGTCGTATCACCTTCTCTTCCCCACATGCAACAGAATCGTCAAGCCTAACAGATCATCGACGCTAAACACCACCGCAGTACCCATCATTTATATGTTTCTTACCCACTCTCCAATTTAATTATCTCCCAAGTCCGAGTTAAGTGGTTGGGATACCCTTATTCCAGTTGCACCTGGTAGGCCAGGGTAGCCTTTCGCAGTCACTCTGCAGAAAATGCAGCAGCCCTGAGAACATTCGACTCACTGAAGAAGGCAGGCAGAGTGCCATCTTTAGAGAACATGGAGGACTATGACATCGTGGAGATAATGGGGGTAAGGCGTATGAAGAGTGTTCTGGTGTTCTAAGTCAAGCTGCAGAATGGGGAGAAGGTTTGGGTGAACAGAGAATATGTGGTAAACAACAATGTTGGGGCTCTGCTGAAGTTCTACCAGTGCCATATAGTGCAAGTGAATGGAAGCCCACATCAGGGGTGATAGGCTAAAAATGATATCTGCGTTAATGCGTACTGGAGGTCTATGCTAAATGCGCGTTTTGTTAATGGATCCAAATTCATAAGTACAATTCTCTTTTAGAAAGAAGCCAGGCATCTTATATATATTGTAGGATCTATTCAATAATGAGTGATACTTTTTTAAAGAAACAAACAACAACAGCGAAAAAGAATGGCTCCTTTGGCCACTAAGCATGCTGCTTCTCACCGAATAAACTGGCTCCCAAGCATTACCATTCCAGACGACCAGTGAGCTATGGTTTATGATCCTGTGAAAGTATATTGATGTCCTGGTGCAAGTCAATGGATAGTCACAAATCCCGATCATGCTGAAGATGTGGGAAATAGTTGA
Organism: Lepidurus packardi; assembly: GCA_023053545.1. Classification (NCBI taxonomy): domain Eukaryota; kingdom Metazoa; phylum Arthropoda; class Branchiopoda; order Notostraca; family Triopsidae; genus Lepidurus; species Lepidurus packardi. The sequence goes on from JAKZAN010000180.1 coordinate 68,374, forward strand.
AGAGAAGCAGCCAAGTATGTCGCTGTTGAATAATGGGAGGCAGACACTACAAGATTGATGATTGGGTGAAGCAAGGATTGGATGTTAAGAGATACCCAGTCAATGCAAATATAAACACCAGCAGAGTATAAAAGCTCAGAATTTAACAACAACAATAAAATAGAGGGTAACAATAAGCACAAAAGATAGACAGAGGTGGAGGCATTGAAATAACAGATTCCCAAATATAAGGCACACCGAAAATATCGAGTACTCTCGTTGAATAGAAACGAGTATATAGACAATGCAACAATTAAAGGTGTCCACAAGTAAGTAGCATAATAAAGGGGGCCATAGGGAAATTAGCACTGGTCGAGCATGTGCCATCAACACCCCATAATCTATCACACAATAGTTATCATCTCCATGTCCCAACCTGCAGCAGAGCGGGTGTCGACAATACAGGTTTACAACAGCATCCCGCTAACGACGCATACGTCATATAAGTCGTCACATAAGTCGTCTACGCCTCTCTCGGCCACTAATTAAACGTGTAAAATCCTGCTCTTTCCTATAAGGGACACTTTAATAATCTTTAAAACTAAGATCCTTCCTTACCTAAAAGCAATTGCAATCCCTTCACAAAACATAAAAATGTCAAACTCCAAGGCTGACGTCGAAATCATTGCTGGGACTGCCTCTGTTGCCAAGATCAATAGGAAGCAGGTTTCCCAGTCGCGCAACCTTGTCTTCAGCAACCTGGCTATCTACAACGTCAAAGACTCCAAAACTACGCGCCGGAAAATCGAAGGCGACAAAATCGAAGCCATCATCATGAGCAAGACTTCCCACGAGTTCGTGATCAGGATCCACAAAGAACGCGACTACAGGTACAACAATCTACTTTCTTCATCTCGAATGAGCTCGACCGCCCTGGTGGCTGTCTGTTTCAATGCTTTATGTGCAATATAGGTTATAAAGTCCCCAACGTTGGCAAATTTACGAGCAAATAAAAAATCTATCAAAAAACTACGTGCAGACCAAACCCCCTCTCCTGTACCTGGTAGACTCCCCCACCTTGGAACCCTATACTCGCATCACTGCGAAGACCAAGCTCTCACGATCTCTGCCATCTGCGATCGATTTTGATGCGTACTCCCCACTTTCCTCCACGTTCTCAGTGGAGACTGAACCAATCATTTATTCTGATGAAACCGTCTTCTCATTTGATTATATTCAAACTCTATCATCACCCAACTTGTAATCTTCTGTTCAGACACCCCCAGCCCAACCTCAGTATCTGTAACCTGCTCCAGACTGACCACCGAGTCCTATATATCAGGAATAAGAATATATACGAGATTAATCCCTAGCACTTCACCACTGAATTAAAACTCGGGTTCTTCACAGATTTAGTCAAAAGTCCTATAGGTACCATCCACATTAAGACCCTATTTGCATTCTTCCATGAGTCACAGTGTTTTACTGGACTTCATGCATCTTCCATTATCAGCCCACATTCCCAGCCTTAACATAACTTTTACATCTGAAGCCGACTCTCTCAGCACTGACAGTAACGCGAAAACCAACTATCTGATCCGCAGGGACTATTCCCAAACAAGATACAAACCCCAACCTTCATCCCTCCCGCGTCCGTAGACACCTTACCGCCTACACACAGAATGAAGGCAAGGAGGAGATCCACTTCATCTTGGAAAATCCAGACTCCTTTATCGTCTTCAGCAAGCCCTACCGCCACAGTCTCATTTAAAAAATTAATAACTTTGAAGAACTTTCAGAAAATGAAATCAAGACCATTTTCTCTCAGGTTCTCACCACAGTATTTCTGTCCGAGCATAAACACGTCTACGTCGAGTCAGTTCTTTACAGCTCGCTCGACAAGATCGTGATGGTTGAGTTCGATGAGTTTCGGACTATACCGTAGCAAGTGCGTAGAGACTACCTGAGTCCTTAGGAGGTTATGTAGTCGGGTAGATAACACAGCAAAACCCTAATCTGGAGGCTTGGTGTTTTCCTTCACAAGCTGGTGTTCGGCATTTCGCCAGTCCCTTCTACGATCTCTAACTTGAAATAATACCTATGTTCGTTACAAGGTATTCAGTCGGATCTACGACAGGAATCCGAGTGGAGAGAAAAGCCAGTGTCTGCAGAACTGTTAAGCTTCCTGAAAGAAAGCCTGCAAATGGAAGCCGACAAGCGGTTCAAGAAATACGAAGTGAACGGCTTCAATTCTTAGAACCCTGCAATCAATATGTTGAAACATGCATGGCTGAGTCCTTGAGGCGAGTCGGCAGAACAAAACAATAAAACAGAATTGATCGAATTAATCTAATTTATAAGCTCGATGCATCCATACTCATGTCACAAAAATAAATAAAATAAAATAAAATAAAATAAAATAAAATGAATAGAAAAATATTGACTGCCATCAGATCAGACGCCTTGCTCTTGCTATCTTGGCCTCTCGGCTCTCCGAACACACTCTCGTCGACTTGGGACTCAACGATAGCCTCAGCTCTTCATCGTCGTCCTTCTACTTGTTTACACTATTTCTTAAGTTGCATGCACTCCAGCTTCAGCTGATTGTGCTGCTTCCTGAACTGCTGATACTCGATCAGAAACTTACGATAACGTTCCTTCACGAACGCGTACTCCTTCTCCTTTTGGGCGACTAGCTCTTCTTTCTACTTGTTGTTCTTCTTCTCCAAACAGTGGATGCGTGTGTACAGCAAGCTGATCTACCTATTTTGTCTCCATATCTCCTCCTTCAGCCGCTTCTCGTCTTCCTTTTGGTCTAACAAATGCTGGCCTGGCTCGCCCACTCGTCTCTACAACATTCCTTTCAGATCCTCAATTTGCTGCTGCATGCTTCGCTCCTTAGCACTTATGGCCTAGAGAATCCTCGCCTCATATCCTTCGATAGCTTTCTTCAGGTGTGTGTTCTCCTGCTTATATCTTATCAAACCCTCATCTAGACGGAGAATCTCTTGTCTGAGTTCTTCATTAACCTTATTTAGCCCGATGAGATCACTTTAGACCTCTGCCTTACGGGTTTCCTTGATGACTCGTTTCAGATTGTTGAGCTTGTTGTTCTCCTTGAAGTCCGAACCCAGAGCCGAGTTTTGTTTGGTGGTTAGTTGGTGGTTTTTCTTCGAGTAGTCTTTTATTGGTAGTTCTGAGTTGCTTTATTTCCTCACTTAGCCTTTGATTTTCACTCTTCATGACAGAGTTCTCCTTTTCGATCTGTCTTAGCTGCACTTTGAAGGATTATCGTTGCTGTTCTACCCTAGCGATTTCCAGTTCCCGATCGTTCAGCTAACGGGAGAGGATCCGATTCTCGGTTTTTATTTTTTTGGCTAGAAAAAATACCCTATTTTTGGTCTTTTATTATGTTATTCTGCATCTACTGCTGTAGCTCGCCTTCAGTTTTGTATGGAGTTGGGGCTCTTCTATGCTAACCCTTACTGGCTATTTCGCCCTGTGCTGTATCCACCCGTCTGTTCAGGAGATTATACTCGCTGGTTTACTTCTTATCGATCAATGATGAGACGTGTCCCTCGATCTGGGAGTCGCGTGTGAGGCTTCATGATATCATCTAATCGGAGACTCTTGTTAGGACTAGGAAGGCCGCTCTGGAGAGCAATATTTTTGATATAGAAGTGAGTCACATCTGCTTTGGACTGCTTGAAGGAGTTAGAGAGAGAGTTCCTCCTGTTATTTCTGCGTGGTCAGTTTGCCCTAGCTGGAACCGGAGAACAGGGATGTATTGTCGGATGTCTCTAGGCCAGGAGAGTCTAGTGCTTATGCTTTTGAGCTGGGATTATCGGGGGTATTAGGCCTGTGGAGTTGCGTCTTGAGCATATTTGAAATAGAGTGTAGTAATAGTGTTTTTGACTTTTAATGTAAAAGCCAGGTTCTGATTTTTATTGGGGATGTTTTATCTGCTAGGTAAACTCTTTGAGTCGATCGTCCCCGATCTTCATTTTTGCTGTTTGGTGAAATGATTCCATCTTCTCGATCAAACAAATCAAATACTGTCCAGACTCCACTCCTCCCAAGACGAAATGGAGGAGGCTTCAACAAAACTACTAATACTCAAGACACTCCTACTAAACCTATCAATAACATCTTTTGCAATTAATCAACAGCAAAGTTTCACTTGCCGTCCCCGAAAGTCTCTGGATACACACCCGTGATCAGAGCTTCTTCGAAGAACTTCTGGCCGAATAGCTGGCACAACAAAAACATATTGTAGATCCCTTCATTAAGTTCATCGTTGTTGATTTTCTCGACGTGGTACTGGAATTTAGTGTAGAAGTCCTTCACTGAGTCCAAGTACAGGTACCCGTAATCCAGCTTGTTCAGGTTGGACTCGACCCAATACCCTGCACTCTTCGACTGCTTGGCTTGTTCTATGATTTTGACGATCAGTTCCACCCGCTCCTCGCCCTCTGCAGGCGGGAAATACTATTCATCCATTGGGAAACCTTCCTTCTCCAACAAGTCCCCGGTACTTTAGGACAAACTTGTAGATGTACTTTCTGGACTTGGTCTGTTCGTAGTAGCCTCGTATGGTGTACCAGAGCAGGAAGTAGTACTTATCGATGTACTTTTCGATGTTTTCGGCCAGTTCCAGGTTCTTCCACAGTTTCTATATCATCGTGAACATCTGCCCGATCTTCCGCATTTCGTAATAGCACTTCACTCCGATGGTCAGTAGCTCTGTCGTCTATTAGTATTTATCGGAACCTTCCCCTGCCAAAAGTGGGTAGCCTTTTTCACAGAATACCGCGCATTAACTGATGTTACCTTGGGTATACAGCTTTTGCACTAACAGCAATGCAGTTTCTCCCGATTTTTCTTTGCTACCCACCCAGGCTTTCTTCAAAAACTCAACATCTTCACTCCCTAGCATGTTGAATAATTGACAAGTCTTCCAGTGCAGCAGCCCTAGCCCTCTTATGGCCACGATTAATGCGCTTTTAAAAGGGTTTTCTTATCATGAAGTTCAGCATATGCGAGATAAAAACTTATCCACAGAGGGTGGGAAATGGGGAGGCAGAATTAGGCAATGGAATGTGCTTTGATGAAGTTCTCTTCGCTTATATGTGTGATGCAGTAAGGAATTATAGCAGGGTGAAGAGGAGGATAGTTAGGAGCTTTCACGCTAGCGTAGTTGGAGATCTTAGTCAGTGCTTGCAATTCTGGCAAAGCGCAGTGCTGA
>JAKZAN010000181.1:0-67562 GCA_023053545.1 Lepidurus packardi
GCTTGTAATTTTACCTGAAATTTCCTCGAAATCTTATTGAAATTACACTGAAATTTCATTGAAATTTCGTTGAAATATGCTTGTAATTTTACCTGAAATTTCAATGAAATTTCCTTGAAATTTGCTTGTAATTTTACCTGAAATTTCCTCGAAATATTATTGAAATTACACTGAAATTTCATTGAAATTTCGTTGAAATATGCTTGTTATTTTACCTGAAATTTCAACGAAATTTACTTGAAATTTGCTTGTAATTTTACCTGAAATTTCCTCGAAATCTTATTGAAATTACACTGAAATTTCATTGAAATTTCGTTGAAATATGCTTGTAATTTTACCTGAAATTTCAATGAAATTTACTTGAAATTTGCTTGTAATTTTACCTGAAATTTCCTCGAAATCTTATTGAAATTACACTGAAATTTCATTGAAATTTCGTTGAAATAAGCTTGTAATTTTACCTGAAATTTCAATGAAATTTCGTTGAAATATGCTTGTAATTTTACCTGAAATTTCAATGAAATTTCCTTGAAATTTGCTTGTAATTTTACCTGAAATTTCCTTCAAATTTGCTTGTAATTTTGCCTGAAATTTCCTCGAAATCTTATTGAAATTACACCGAAATTTCATTGAAATTTCGTTGAAATATGCTTGTAATTTTACCTGAAATTTCAATGAAATTTCCTTGAAATTTGCTTGTAATTTTACCTGAAATTTCCTTGAAATTTGCTTGTAATTTTAACTGAAATTTCCTCGAAATCTTATTGAAATTACACTGAAATTTCATTGAAATTTCGTTGAAATATGCTTGTAATTTTACCTGAAATTTCAATGAAATTTCCTTGAAATTTGCTTGTAATTTTACCTGAAATTTCCTCGAAATCTTATTGAAATTACACTGAAATTTCATTGAAATTTCGTTGAAATATGCTTGTAATTTTACCTGAAATTTCAATGAAATTTCCTTGAAATTTGCTTGTAATTTTACCTGAAATTTCCTTGAAATTTGCTTGTAATTTTACCTGAAATTTCCTCGTAATCTTATTGAAATTACACTGAAATTTCATTGAAATTTCGTTGAAATATGCTTGTAATTTTGCCTGAAATTTCAATGAAATTTACTTTAAATTTGCTTGTAATTTTACCTGAAATTTCCTCGTAATCTTATTGAAATTACACTGAAATTTCTTTGAAATTTCGTTGAAATATGCTTGTAATTTTACCTGAAATTTCAATGAAATTTACTTGAAATTTGCTTGTAATTTTACCTGAAATTTCCTCAAAATCTTATTGAAATTACACTGAAATTTCATTGAAATTTCGTTGAAATATGCTTGTAATTTTACCTGAAATTTCAATTAAATTTCCTTGAAATTTGCTTGTAATTTTACCTGAAATTTCCTCGAAATCTTATTGAAATTACACCGAAATTTCATTGAAATTTTGTTGAAATATGCTTGTAATTTTACCTGAAATTTCAATGAAATTTCGTTGAAATATGCTTGTAATTTTACCTGAACTTTCAATGAAATTTCCTTGAAATTTGCTTGTAATTTTACCTGAAATTTCCTTCAAATTTGCTTGTAATTTTACCTGAAATTTCCTCGAAATCTTATTGAAATTACACCGAAATTTCATTGAAATTTCATTGAAATTTACTTTAAATTTGCTTGTAATTTTACCTGAAATTTCCTCAAAATCTTATTGAAATTACACTGAAATTTCATTGAAATTTCGTTGAAATATGCTTGTAATTTTACTTGAAATTTCAATGAAATTTCCTTGAAATTTGCTTGTAATTTTACCTGAAATTTCCTCCAAATCTTATTGAAATTACACTGAAATTTCATTGAAATTTCGTTGAAATATGCTTGTAATTTTACCTGAAATTTCAATGAAATTTCCTTGAAATTTGCTTGTAATTTTACCTGAAATTTCCTCGAAATCTTATTGAAATTACACCGAAATTTCATTGAAATTTCGTTGAAATATGCTTGTAATTTTACCTGAAATTTCATTTAAATTTCGTTGAAATATGCTTGTAATTTTACCTGAAATTTCAATGAAATTTCCTTGAAATTTGCTTGTAATTTTACCTGAAATTTCCTCGTAATCTTATTGAAATTACACTGAAATTTCTTTGAAATTTCGTTGAAATATGCTTGTAATTTTACCTGAAATTTCAATGAAATTTACTTGAAATTTGCTTGTAATTTTACCTGAAATTTCCTCAAAATCTTATTGAAATTACACTTAAATTTCATTGAAATTTCGTTGAAATATGCTTGTAATTTTACCTGAAATTTCAATTAAATTTCCTTGAAATTTGCTTGTAATTTTACCTGAAATTTCCTCGAAATCTTATTGAAATTACACCGAAATTTCATTGAAATTTCGTTGAAATATGCTTGTAATTTTACCTGAAATTTCAATGAAATTTCGTTGAAATATGCTTGTAATTTTACCTGAACTTTCAATGAAATTTCCTTGAAATTTGCTTGTAATTTTACCTGAAATTTCCTTCAAATTTGCTTGTAATTTTACCTGAAATTTCCCCGAAATCTTATTGAAATTACACCGAAATTTCATTGAAATTTCGTTGAAATATGCTTGTAATTTTACCTGAAATTTCAATGAAATTTCGTTGAAATTTGCTTGTAATTTTACCTGAAATTTCCTTGAAATTTGCTTGTAATTTTACCTGAAATTTCCTCGAAATCTTATTGAAATTACACTGAAATTTCATTTAAATCTCGTTGAAATATGCTTGTAATTTTACCTGAAATTTCAATGAAATTTCCTTGAAATTTGCTTGTAATTTTACCTGAAATTTCCTCGTAATCTTATTGAAATTACACTGAAATTTCTTTGAAATTTCGTTGAAATATGCTTGTAATTTTACCTGAAATTTCAATGAAATTTACTTGAAATTTGCTTGTAATTTTACCTGAAATTTCCTCAAAATCTTATTGAAATTACACTGAAATTTCATTGAAATTTCGTTGAAATATGCTTGTAATTTTACCTGAAATTTCAATTAAATTTCCTTGAAATTTGCTTGTAATTTTACCTGAAATTTCCTCGAAATCTTATTGAAATTACACCGAAATTTCATTGAAATTTCTTTGAAATATGCTTGTAATTTTACCTGAAATTTCAATGAAATTTCGTTGAAATATGCTTGTAATTTTACCTGAAATTTCAATGAAATTTCGTTGAAATTTGCTTGTAATTTTACCTGAAATTTCCTCGAAATCTTATTGAAATTACACTGAAATTTCATTGAAATTTCGTTGAAATATGCTTGTAATTTTACCTGAAATTTCAATGAAATTTCCTTGAAATTTGCTTGTAATTTTACCTGAAATTTCCTCGAAATCTTATTGAAATTACACCGAAATTTCATTGAAATTTCGTTGAAATATGCTTGTAATTTTACCTGAAATTTTAATAAAATTTCCTTGAAATTTGCTTGTAATTTTACCTGAAATTTCCTCGTAATCTTATTGAAATTACACTGAAATTTCATCGAAATTTCGTTGAAATATGCTTGTTATTTTACCTGAAATTTCAACGAAATTTACTTGAAATTTGCTTGTAATTTTACCTGAAATTTCCTCGAAATCTTATTGAAATTACACTGAAATTTCATTGAAATTTCGTTGAAATATGCTTGTAATTTTACCTGAAATTTCAATGAAATTTACTTGAAATTTGCTTGTAATTTTACCTGAAATTTCCTCGAAATCTTATTGAAATTACACTGAAATTTCATTGAAATTTCGTTGAAATAAGCTTGTAATTTTACCTGAAATTTCAATGAAATTTCGTTGAAATATGCTTGTAATTTTACCTGAAATTTCAATGAAATTTCCTTGAAATTTGCTTGTAATTTTACCTGAAATTTCCTTCAAATTTGCTTGTAATTTTGCCTGAAATTTCCTCGAAATCTTATTGAAATTACACCGAAATTTCATTGAAATTTCGTTGAAATATGCTTGTAATTTTACCTGAAATTTCAATGAAATTTCCTTGAAATTTGCTTGTAATTTTACCTGAAATTTCCTTGAAATTTGCTTGTAATTTTAACTGAAATTTCCTCGAAATCTTATTGAAATTACACTGAAATTTCATTGAAATTTCGTTGAAATATGCTTGTAATTTTACCTGAAATTTCAATGAAATTTCCTTGAAATTTGCTTGTAATTTTACCTGAAATTTCCTCGAAATCTTATTGAAATTACACTGAAATTTCATTGAAATTTCGTTGAAATATGCTTGTAATTTTACCTGAAATTTCAATGAAATTTCCTTGAAATTTGCTTGTAATTTTACCTGAAATTTCCTCGAAATATTATTGAAATTACACTGAAATTTCATTGAAATTTCGTTGAAATATGCTTGTTATTTTACCTGAAATTTCAACGAAATTTACTTGAAATTTGCTTGTAATTTTACCTGAAATTTCCTCGAAATCTTATTGAAATTACACTGAAATTTCATTGAAATTTCGTTGAAATATGCTTGTAATTTTACCTGAAATTTCAATGAAATTTACTTGAAATTTGCTTGTAATTTTACCTGAAATTTCCTCGAAATCTTATTGAAATTACACTGAAATTTCATTGAAATTTCGTTGAAATAAGCTTGTAATTTTACCTGAAATTTCAATGAAATTTCGTTGAAATATGCTTGTAATTTTACCTGAAATTTCAATGAAATTTCCTTGAAATTTGCTTGTAATTTTACCTGAAATTTCCTTCAAATTTGCTTGTAATTTTGCCTGAAATTTCCTCGAAATCTTATTGAAATTACACCGAAATTTCCTTGAAATTTGCTTGTAATTTTACCTGAAATTTCCTCGTAATCTTATTGAAATTACACTGAAATTTCATTGAAATTTCGTTGAAATATGCTTGTAATTTTGCCTGAAATTTCAATGAAATTTACTTTAAATTTGCTTGTAATTTTACCTGAAATTTCCTCGAAATCTTATTGAAATTACACTGAAATTTCATTGAAATTTCGTTGAAATATGCTTGTAATTTTACCTGAAATTTCAATGAAATTTCCTTGAAATTTGCTTGTAATTTTACCTGAAATTTCCTCGTAATCTTATTGAAATTACACTGAAATTTCTTTGAAATTTCGTTGAAATATGCTTGTAATTTTACCTGAAATTTCAATGAAATTTACTTGAAATTTGCTTGTAATTTTACCTGAAATTTCCTCAAAATCTTATTGAAATTACACTGAAATTTCATTGAAATTTCGTTGAAATATGCTTGTAATTTTACCTGAAATTTCAATTAAATTTCCTTGAAATTTGCTTGTAATTTTACCTGAAATTTCCTCGAAATCTTATTGAAATTACACTGAAATTTCATTGAAATTTCGTTGAAATATGCTTTTAATTTTACCTGAAATTTCAATGAAATTTCGTTGAAATATGCTTGTAATTTTACCTGAAATTTCAATGAAATTTCCTTGAAATTTGCTTGTAATTTTACCTGAAATTTCCTTCAAATTTGCTTGTAATTTTGCCTGAAATTTCCTCGAAATCTTATTGAAATTACACCGAAATTTCATTGAAATTTCGTTGAAATATGCTTGTAATTTTACCTGAAATTTCAATGAAATTTCCTTGAAATTTGCTTGTAATTTTACCTGAAATTTCCTTGAAATTTGCTTGTAATTTTACCTGAAATTTCCTCGAAATCTTATTGAAATTACACCGAAATTTCATTGAAATTTCGTTGAAATATGCTTGTAATTTTACCTGAAATTTCAATGAAATTTCCTTGAAATTTGCTTGTAATTTTACCTGAAATTTCCTCGAAATCTTATTGAAATTACACTGAAATTTCATTGAAATTTCGTTGAAATATGCTTGTAATTTTACCTGAAATTTCAATGAAATTTCCTTGAAATTTGCTTGTAATTTTACCTGAAATTTCCTCGAAATCTTATTGAAATTACACCGAAATTTCATTGAAATTTCGTTGAAATATGCTTGTAATTTTACCTGAAATTTCAATGAAATTTACTTGAAATTTGCTTGTAATTTTACCTGAAATTTCCTCGAAATCTTATTGAAATTACACTGAAATTTCATTTAAATTTCGTTGAAATATGCTTGTAATTTTACCTGAAATTTCAATGAAATTTCCTTGAAATTTGCTTGTAATTTTACCTGAAATTTCCTCAAAATCTTATTGAAATTACACTGAAATTTCATTGAAATTTCGTGGAAATATGCTTGTAATTTTACCTGAAATTTCAATTAAATTTCCTTGAAATTTGCTTGTAATTTTACCTGAAATTTCCTGGAAATCTTATTGAAATTACACCGAAATTTCGTTGAAATTTCTTTGAAATATGCTTGTAATTTTACCTGAAATTTCAATGAAATTTCGTTGAAATATGCTTGTAATTTTACCTGAAATTTCAATGAAATTTCCTTGAAATTTGCTTGTAATTTTACCTGAAATTTCCTTCAAATTTGCTTGTAATTTTACCTGAAATTTCCTCGAAATCTTATTGAAATTACACTGAAATTTCATTGAAATTTCGTTGAAATATGCTTGTAATTTTACCTGAAATTTCAATGAAATTTCCTTGAAATTTGCTTGTAATTTTACCTGAAATTTCCTCGAAATCTTATTGAAATTACAAAGAAATTTCATTGAAATTTCGTTGAAATATGCTTGTAATTTTACCTGAAATTTTAATGAAATTTCCTTGAAATTTGCTTGTAATTTTACCTGAAATTTCCTTGAAATTTGCTTGTAATTTTACCTGAAATTTCCTCGTAATCTTATTGAAATTACACTGAAATTTCATCGAAGTTTCGTTGAAATATGCTTGTTATTTTACCTGAGATTTCAACGAAATTTACTTGAAATTTGCTTGTAATTTTACCTGAAATTTCTTCGAAATCTTATTGAAATTACACTGAAATTTCATTGAAATTTCGTTGAAATATGCTTGTAATTTTACCTGAAATTTCAATGAAATTTACTTGAAATTTGCTTGTAATTTTACCTGAAATTTCCTCGTAATCTTATTGAAATTACACTGAAATTTCTTTGAAATTTCGTTGAAATATGCTTGTAATTTTACCTGAAATTTCAATGAAATTTACTTGAAATTTGCTTGTAATTTTACCTGAAATTTCCTCGAAATCTTATTGAAATTACACTGAAATTTCATTTAAATTTCGTTGAAATATGCTTGTAATTTTACCTGAAATTTCAATGAAATTTCCTTGAAATTTGCTTGTAATTTTACCTGAAATTTCCTCGAAATCTTATTGAAATTACACCGAAATTTCATTGAAATTTCGTTGAAATATGCTTGTAATTTTACCTGAAATTTCAATGAAATTTCCTTGAAATTTGCTTGTAATTTTACCTGAAATTTCTTCAAAATCTTATTGAAATTACACTGAAATTTCATTGAAATTTCGTTGAAATATGCTTGTAATTTTACCTGAAATTTCAATTAAATTTCCTTGAAATTTGCTTGTAATTTTACCTGAAATTTCCTCGAAATCTTATTGAAATTACACCGAAATTTCATTGAAATTTCTTTGAAATATGCTTGTAATTTTACCTGAAATTTCAATGAAATTTCGTTGAAATATGCTTGTAATTTTACCTGAAATTTCAATGAAATTTCCTTGAAATTTGCTTGTAATTTTACCTGAAATTTCCTTCAAATTTGCTTGTAATTTTACCTGAAATTTCCTCGAAATCTTATTGAAATTACACCGAAATTTCATTGAAATTTCGTTGAAATATGCTTGTAATTTTACCTGAAATTTCAATGAAATTTCGTTGAAATTTGCTTGTAATTTTACCTGAAATTTCCTTGAAATTTGCTTGTAATTTTACCTGAAATTTCCTCGAAATCTTATTGAAATTACACTGAAATTTCATTGAAATTTCGTTGAAATATGCTTGTAATTTTACCTGAAATTTCAATGAAATTTCCTTGAAATTTGCTTGTAATTTTACCTGAAATTTCCTCGAAATCTTATTGAAATTACACCGAAATTTCATTGAAATTTCGTTGAAATATGCTTGTAATTTTACCTGAAATTTCAATGAAATTTCCTTGAAATTTGCTTGTAATTTTACCTGAAATTTCCTTGAAATTTGCTTGTAATTTTAACTGAAATTTCCTCGAAATCTTATTGAAATTACACTGAAATTTCATTGAAATTTCGTTGAAATATGCTTGTAATTTTACCTGAAATTTCAATGAAATTTCCTTGAAATTTGCTTGTAATTTTACCTGAAATTTCCTCGAAATCTTATTGAAATTACACTGAAATTTCATTGAAATTTCGTTGAAATATGCTTGTAATTTTACCTGAAATTTCAATGAAATTTACTTGAAATTTGCTTGTAATTTTACCTGAAATTTCCTCGAAATCTTATTGAAATTACATTGAAATTTCATTGAAATTTCGTTGAAATATGCTTGTAATTTTACCTGAAATTTCAATGAAATTTACTTGAAATTTGCTTGTAATTTTACCTGAAATTTCCTCGAAATCTTATTGAAATTACACTGAAATTTCATCGAAATTTACTTGAAATTTGCTTGTAATTTTACCTGAAATTTCCTCGAAATCTTATTGAAATTACACTGAAATTTCATTTAAATTTCGTTGAAATATGCTTGTAATTTTACCTGAAATTTCAATGAAATTTCCTTGAAATTTGCTTGTAATTTTACCTGAAATTTCCTCGTAATCTTATTGAAATTACACTGAAATTTCTTTGAAATTTCGTTGAAATATGCTTGTAATTTTACCTGAAATTTCAATGAAATTTACTTGAAATTTGCTTGTAATTTTACCTGAAATTTCCTCAAAATCTTATTGAAATTACACTGAAATTTCATTGAAATTTCGTTGAAATATGCTTGTAATTTTACCTGAAATTTCAATTAAATTTCCTTGAAATTTGCTTGTAATTTTACCTGAAATTTCCTCGAAATCTTATTGAAATTACACTGAAATTTCATTGAAATTTCGTTGAAATATGCTTGTAATTTTACCTGAAATTTCAATGAAATTTCGTTGAAATATGCTTGTAATTTTACCTGAAATTTCAATGAATTTTTCAAGGATTTTCACAAAGGACGTGCAGACGTGCAGACGTGATTCCGTGTGCTCTCGAACTTTGGCCTTTTCTGTACGATACGAGTCAGAAAAAGTCTCTAAAACATAGTTCTCCTGTTGAGTTAAGTGTTCTTGTTATAATTTTCATAAGTGTTATATCCCTGATAGTGTTGGATTGCCTGTGGTTAATTTGTTACAATTCTCATAAGTGCTGGTCTGCCTGTGGTTGTTTTGCTGACGGGGCCTGCCTATGGAGGGGGCGGTCCCCGAACAAACTCGAAAGAAAACAATGGAAAACGTTTGCTCTCAAGCGCATGAACAGGCTACCAAAACTACAGAAATTGTTCGTTCCCAAACGCAAGACCAGGCCAACATGGTTCGATGTATCACCTGTCAAAACACGTTTGTAAAAGATCATCCTGCTGCGAAGAACTGCAAGAGTTGTCGCCAGCAAAAAACGGCCGTATCGAGCGGTGAACCTTTGCGAAAACGTTCGGAGTCAGATCCATCATTACCTCTTCAATTGCAGGAATTTCAAAAGGGTCTAAAAGAAAGAGTCAGCTGTCTGGAAGCTAAGGTCGATACCTTACTTCCCCTAGCGGAATTAGTCCCAATTCTAATAGACGAAATTCGACTTCTGAGAGAGGAGCTGGCCAAACGTCCTCAAGCTCCTCATGAGCAAGTGACCAGGCACTGGCCTAATCAAGCACCAGCCACCCCTCAATTAGGCAAGGATAATCAAGATGATGATGGAGAGTTGGAATCGCTCTTTATACAGCAAGAAGATGTTAAAAAGAGAGCCAGCAAGGTTCCCCGTATGGGTTTACTTAAAATGATTGACGACGACTTCAGGGCTGCTAAGATCCCAAATCCTGTACTGGCACACCAAACACAAAGCGGGAATATCAAACTCGTCTTTAAGAGTCACGATGAAAAGCTTGAAGCGGAACCGTTACTCAAGAAAGTAGTCTTACCCACACTTGGCCCGGTAAGAATGATCTCAAGAAAATTGAACTTAAGCGTAGTAGTACACCAACTACCTAGGGACCAGAATTACCAAGAAATTTGTCAACATCTGTCCGAAAAAAATTCAAGTCTGAACGTCGTATTCAATGCAGAAAAAGTTAAATGGCTAAATCCCAGCAGTAAAAAGGCCTATGGGTCTCTATTGGTCTCGTGCGACTGCATTGAGAAGAAGGCAAATCTGCTGCGGGCTGGAATGCTCTTTGCCTTTAATAGGCGAATTAAAGTAGAAGACAACAACCCCCCTCAGTATCATCAATGCTTTCACTGTCAAGCATACGGCCACGTAGCCGCGGTATGCCGAGATAAAGAACCAACTTGTGGAAAATGTGCCCAAAAACATGACACAAGGAAATGCTTGGAGGATACCAAAAAATGTGTGAATTGCAAAGGTGAACACTTTGCTTTTGACGCAAGTTGCCCTATTAGACAGAAAGAGAAGAAGGAGAGAGAACAAAAATCGCACAATGCGCGCTCAGGCGCTGGTTACTATCCTAGCTTATCCACGAACCAGCGTGTAGAAAAATCGTCGAACGCAGTTGCACCTATCTCTCAGCAGGATTGACATAACTCCAGGGCAAAGCCTTCCAGATTAAAGACCAAGAACCGGGATTTAAAATGTATGATCTTTAACTCTGATTCTCTTTTAAACAAAATTGAAGAAACGAGACTACTTGCACAATCTGAAGAGCCAGACATTATAGCAATTGTGGAGGTTAAACCTAAAAACTGCAGGTTCAAACCTACAGCTGCTGAATTATCAATCAATGGATACAACACGCTTGACATCAATTTGGATAGTGACCTTGGGCGTGGCGTTATTTGTTATAGTAAAAACAATTTGAGAGTGTACCCCGTACCCCAACGTGAATCTGTGCCCCAAGAAATGTTATGGTTACGAATCAGTCATTTAAATGGAATGAATACGATCTTCGGTGTGTGTTATAGAAGTCCTTACAGCACCGCAGAAAATGATAAGGAGATTTGCGCTGAAATTTCGGAAATGACAGCTTCCCCAAATCAAAATATAGTCATAGTGGGTGACTTCAATCTCCCTAAAGCTAATTGGCAACACCGTTATACACACTCGCAACAAATTAATCCTGAAAACGTATTTCTTAATTGTTTCAACAATAACTTCCTTGACCAATTAATTGAGGAACCCACTCGAGTCCGTGGAACAAACAAACCGAGCTTGCTCGATCTTCTACTTGTAAGTAACCCCGAGGTTGTGACATATGTTGAAGTCCAGTCGCCAATCGGAAAATCGGATCATGCTGTAATAACTTTTATCCTGCAAACTAACCGACTGGAAAAGAAGAATATACAACGGCCGAACTACTATAAAGGCAACTACCAGGAGATAAGAAGAGTCCTTTCCAAAGTCAACTGGGATCAAGCATTTCAAGACTTAGAATCCATGGATGATCTGTACAGCAAGTTCCTGCGCACAGTAAAATCTGTGGAATATTGCTTCATACCGCCTAGACGACATAGTAGTAGAGCAGCAGTTTCTAGGGAAACATTGAAATTAATAGCCGAAAAAAGGGATGCCTGGAATGCCTTCAAATCAAACAAAGATGACTCTTCATTGGAGTTAAATTACCGACGCTTCCGCAATAAAGTACGCAAAGCCACCAGACAGGAAGTAAACAGAAGAGAAAGTCTACTGGCAAAAAATTTAAAAGACAATCCCAAAATCTTCTGGAAACATGTCAATGCGAAAAGAAAGAACGGAACCATTATACCTCCATTACTAGATGAAACCACGAGACTTACTGTTTCTGAACCGATTGAAAAGGCAAATGTACTAAACCGACACTTCTCTGTTGTATTTACGCGCGAAATAGATATAACAGAGGTTGATTCTTGTGTTTCGGAAGATCCTTTTCCCCCACTCAATATTTGCGCGTCAATGGTTTTAGAGAAACTTAACAGGTTGGATACATCCAAGTCCCCTGGCCCGGACATGTTACACCCTAAAGTCCTCAAGGAAGCTGCTGCTGTCCTAGTCAAACCGCTTACTTTCATTTATCGAAAATCCATTTCCTCTGGCCAACTCCCGACAATATGGAATAGTGCTGTTGTTACCCCAATCTTTAAATCCGGGAAACGTGACTTACCCTCAAATTATAGGCCTATTAGTTTAACTTGTGTAACGTGCAAAATCCTCGAATCAATTATTGCTGACCACATTTTGACCGAATTTAGACACAGAAAAATATTATCAGATAAACAGTTCGGATTTTTACCTGGACGCTCCGCTGAAAGTCAACTTTTACTAGCTGTCGAGAACTGGAAAAAGAATGTGGATAAGGGGCTCCAAACTGATGTTATATATCTGGACCTTAAAAAGGCGTTCGACAAAGTACCCCATGGTAGACTTATTCAAAAATTAGTTGACTACGGTCTCGGTCCTAGTACCTCACCCACCCTGACTAAATGGATTAAAAGTTTCTTAACGAATCGGACGCAGTCAGTTTGTGTTGAAGGTGAAGTCAGTGACTTAGTGATAGATGTCCTAAGCGGAGTTCCCCAGGGCTCGGTTCTGGGTCCGTTACTATTTAACATATATATAAATGACCTAACAGACAAAATTGAGTCGACAGTCTTTCTTTACGCGGATGATACCAAAATTAGTAACGTAATTAACTGCCCGGAGGATATGATTAAGCTCCAAGATGACATTAAAAGTATTGAGCTTTGGATGGAGAAATGGCTGATGGAATTGAACATCCCAAAGTGTCACCAACTGAGGATTGGAAATGAATCTGTCACAAGTAGTTATGTCCTGGGTGGCGAAGTAATTGCCAAGACCGACTGTGAACGGGATCTTGGAGTCCTGATTGACACAAAACTTAATTTTCACCAACATTACGCGAGCATTGCGGCTAAAGCAACGAGAGTGGCTGGACTAATTAGACGAAACTTCACCTGTGTGGATAAAACAATGTTGTCCACGCTGTATAAAACGCTCGTTAGACCTATTCTTGAGTACGGCCACTGTGTAACGCGCCCGTTCTTGAACAGGGACCTAGAAGCCCTAGAAAAAGTTCAAAGGAGAATAACCAAATTTCCTGGAAATCTTCGTCACCTCTCCTATACAGATAGACTCAAAGCCTTGAACCTGCCAACTCTGGCATATAGGTTTCTACGGGGTGACCTGATAGAAGCGTTTAAATTGTGTCACGCCTATTATGAAAATGTGTCCGCCGAACAAATATTGTGCTTCAACCAAAGCAATTGTCGTGGCCATATCCTAAAACTTAAGACAGAACGATTCCTCAAAGATGTAGGCCGCTGGACCTTCCAAAACCGAATCGTAGATGAATGGAATAGCCTACCAGAAAAAGTCATCGAATCCTCCTCCTCACAGACATTTAAAAAATCACTAGATGAGCATTTTGGCTCAAAAATGTTTGACCCGTTACAATTTCGTAGAGATAAATAGTTACAGAGAGGCTTTATAAAGCCTTATATGTTGCAATAAATAATAATAATAATAATAATAATGAAATTTCCTTGAAATTTGCTTGTAATTTTACCTGAAATTTCCTTCAAATTTGCTTGTAATTTTGCCTGAAATTTCCTCGAAATCTTATTGAAATTACACCGAAATTTCATTGAAATTTCGTTGAAATATGCTTGTAATTTTACCTGAAATTTCAATGAAATTTCCTTGAAATTTGCTTGTAATTTTACCTGAAATTTACTTGAAATTTGCTTGTAATTTTAACTGAAATTTCTTCGAAATCTTATTGAAATTACACTGAAATTTCATTGAAATTACACTGAAATTTCATTGAAATTTCGTTGAAATATGCATGTAATTTTACCTGAAATTTCAATGAAATTTCGTTGAAATATGCTTGTAATTTTACCTGAAATTTCAATTAACTTTCCTTGAAGTTTGCTTGTAATTTTACCTGAAATTTCTATGAAATTTCCTTTAAATTTGCTTGTAATTTTACCTGAAATTTCCTCGAAATCTTATTGAAATTTGAATGTAATTTTACCTGAAATTTCAATGAAATTTCGTTGAAATATGCTTGTAATTTTACCTGAAATTTCAATGAAATTTCCTTGAAGTTTGCTTGTAATTTTACCTGAAATTTCAATGAAATTTCATTGAAATTTGCTTGTAATTTTACCTGAAATTTCAATGAAATTTCCTTGAAATTTGCTTGTAATTTTACCTGAAATTTCCTCGAAATCTTATTGAAATTACACTGAAATTTCATTGAAATTTCGTTGAAATATGCTTGTAATTTTACCTGAAATTTCAATGAAATTTCTTTGAAATATGCTTGTAATTTTACCTGAAATTTCAATGAAATTTCGTTGAAATATGCTTGTAATTTTACCTGAAATTTCAATGAAATTTCCTTGAAATTTGATTGTAATTTTACCTGAAATTTCAATGAAATTTCCTTGAAATTTGCTTGTTATTTTATCTGAAATTTCCTTGAAATTAGCTTGTAATTTTACCTGAAATTTCCTCGAAATCTTATTGAAATTACACTGAAATTTCATTGAAATTTCGTTGAAATATGCTTGTAATTTTAACTGAAATTTCAATGAAATTTCCTTGAAATATGCTTGTAATTTTACCTGAAATTTCAATGAAATTTCCTTGAAATTTGCTTGTAATTTTACCTGAAATTTCAATGAAACTTCGTTGAAATATGTTTGTAATTTTACCTGAAATTTCAATGAAATTTCCTTGAAATTTGCTTGTAATTTTACCTGAAATTTCCTCGAAATCTTATTGAAATTACACTGAAATTTCATTGAAATTTCGTTGAAATATGCTTGTAATTTTACCTCAAATTCCCTCGAAACCTTATTGAAATTACACTGAAATTTCATTGAAATTTCGTTGAAATATGCTTGTAATTTTACCTGAAATTTCAATGAAATATCCTTGAAATTTGCTTGTAATTTTACCTGAAATTTCCTCGAAATCTTATTGAAATTACACTGAAATTTCATTGAAATTTCGTTGAAATATGCTTGTAATTTTACCTGAAATTTCAATGAAATATCCTTGAAATTTGCTTGTAATTTTACCTGAAATTTCCTCGAAATCTTATTGAAATTACACTGAAATTTCATTGAAATTTCGTTGAAATATGTTTGTAATTTTACCTGAAATTTCAATGAAATTTCCTTTAAATATGCTTGTAATTTTACCTGAAATTTCAATGAAATTTCCTTGAAATTTGCTTGTAATTTTACCTGAAATTTCAATGAAACTTCGTTGAAATATGTTTGTAATTTTACCTGAAATTTCAATGAAATTTCCTTGAAATTTGCTTGTAATTTTACCTGAAATTTCAATGAAACTTCGTTGAAATATGTTTGTAATTTTACCTGAAATTTCAATGAAATTTCGTTGAAATATGCTTGTAATTTTACCTGAAATTTCAATGAAATTTCCTTGAAATTTGATTGTAATTTTACCTGAAATTTCAATGAAATTTCCTTGAAATTTGCTTGTTATTTTATCTGAAATTTCCTTGAAATTTGCTTGTAATTTTACCTGAAATTTCCTCGAAATCTTATTGAAATTACACTGAAATTTCATTGAAATTTCGTTGAAATATGCTTGTAATTTTACCTGAAATTTCAATGAAATTTCCTTGAAATATGCTTGTAATTTTACCTGAAATTTCAATGAAATTTCCTTGAAATTTGCTTGTAATTTTACCTGAAATTTCAATGAAACTTCGTTGAAATATGTTTGTAATTTTACCTGAAATTTCAATGAAATATCCTTGAAATTTGCTTGTAATTTTACCTGAAATTTCCTCGAAATCTTATTGAAATTACACTGAAATTTCATTGAAATTTCGTTGAAATATGTTTGTAATTTTACCTGAAATTTCAATGAAATTTCCTTTAAATATGCTTGTAATTTTACCTGAAATTTCAATGAAATTTCCTTGAAATTTGCTTGTAATTTTACCTGAAATTTCAATGAAACTTCGTTGAAATATGTTTGTAATTTTACCTGAAATTTCAATGAAATTTCGTTGAAATATGCTTGTAATTTTACCTGAAATTTCAATGAAATTTCGTTGAAATATGTTTGTAATTTTACCTGAAATTTCAATGAAATTTCCTTGAAATTTGCTTGTAATTTTACCTGAAATTTCAATGAAACTTCGTTGAAATATGTTTGTAATTTTACCTGAAATTTCCATGAAATTTCGTTGAAATATGCTTGTAATTTTACCTGAAATTTCAATGAAATTTCCTTGAAATTTGATTGTAATTTTACCTGAAATTTCAATGAAATTTCCTTGAAATTTGCTTGTTATTTTATCTGAAATTTCCTTGAAATTTGCTTGTAATTTTACCTGAAATTTCCTCGAAATCTTATTGAAATTACACTGAAATTTCATTGAAATTTCGTTGAAATATGCTTGTAATTTTACCTGAAATTTCAATGAAATTTCCTTGAAATATGCTTGTAATTTTACCTGAAATTTCAATGAAATTTCCTTGAAATTTGCTTGTAATTTTACCTGAAATTTCAATGAAACTTCGTTGAAATATGTTTGTAATTTTACCTGAAATTTCAATGAAATTTCGTTGAAATATGCTTGTAATTTTACCTGAAATTTCAATGAAATTTCCTTGAAATTTGATTGTAATTTTACCTGAAATTTCAATGAAATTTCCTTGAAATTTGCTTGTTATTTTATCTGAAATTTCCTTGAAATTTGCTTGTAATTTTTCCTGAAATTTCCTCGAAATCTTATTGAAATTACACTGAAATTTCATTGAAATTTCGTTGAAATATGCTTGTAATTTTACCTGAAATTTCAATTAACTTTCCTTGAAGTTTGCTTGTAATTTTACCTGAAATTTCTATGAAATTTCCTTTAAATTTGCTTGTAATTTTACCTGAAATTTCCTCGAAATCTTATTGAAATTTGAATGTAATTTTACCTGAAATTTCAATGAAATTTCGTTGAAATATGCTTGTAATTTTACCTGAAATTTCTATGAAATTTCCTTGAAGTTTGCTTGTAATTTTACCTGAAATTTCAATGAAATTTCATTGAAATTTGCTTGTAATTTTACCTGAAATTTCAATGAAATTTCCTTGAAATTTGCTTGTAATTTTACCTGAAATTTCCTCGAAATCTTATTGAAATTACACTGAAATTTCATTGAAATTTCGTTGAAATATGCTTGTAATTTTACCTGAAATTTCAATGAAATTTCTTTGAAATATGCTTGTAATTTTACCTGAAATTTCAATGAAATTTCCTTGAAATTTGCTTGTAATTTTACCTGAAATTTCAATGAAACTTCGTTGAAATATGTTTGTAATTTTACCTGAAATTTCAATGAAATTTCGTTGAAATATGCTTGTAATTTTACCTGAAATTTCAATGAAATTTCCTTGAAATTTGATTGTAATTTTACCTGAAATTTCAATGAAATTTCCTTGAAATTTGCTTGTTATTTTATCTGAAATTTCCTTGAAATTAGCTTGTAATTTTACCTGAAATTTCCTCGAAATCTTATTGAAATTACACTGAAATTTCATTGAAATTTCGTTGAAATATGCTTGTAATTTTAACTGAAATTTCAATGAAATTTCCTTGAAATATGCTTGTAATTTTACCTGAAATTTCAATGAAATTTCCTTGAAATTTGCTTGTAATTTTACCTGAAATTTCAATGAAACTTCGTTGAAATATGTTTGTAATTTTACCTGAAATTTCAATGAAATTTCCTTGAAATTTGCTTGTAATTTTACCTGAAATTTCCTCGAAATCTTATTGAAATTACACTGAAATTTCATTGAAATTTCGTTGAAATATGCTTGTAATTTTACCTCAAATTCCCTCGAAACCTTATTGAAATTACACTGAAATTTCATTGAAATTTCGTTGAAATATGCTTGTAATTTTACCTGAAATTTCAATGAAATATCCTTGAAATTTGCTTGTAATTTTACCTGAAATTTCCTCGAAATCTTATTGAAATTACACTGAAATTTCATTGAAATTTCGTTGAAATATGCTTGTAATTTTACCTGAAATTTCAATGAAATATCCTTGAAATTTGCTTGTAATTTTACTTGAAATTTCCTCGAAATCTTATTGAAATTACACTGAAATTTCATTGAAATTTCGTTGAAATATGTTTGTAATTTTACCTGAAATTTCAATGAAATTTCCTTTAAATATGCTTGTAATTTTACCTGAAATTTCAATGAAATTTCCTTGAAATTTGCTTGTAATTTTACCTGAAATTTCAATGAAACTTCGTTGAAATATGTTTGTAATTTTACCTGAAATTTCAATGAAATTTCCTTGAAATTTGCTTGTAATTTTACCTGAAATTTCAATGAAACTTCGTTGAAATATGTTTGTAATTTTACCTGAAATTTCAATGAAATTTCGTTGAAATATGCTTGTAATTTTACCTGAAATTTCAATGAAATTTCCTTGAAATTTGATTGTAATTTTACCTGAAATTTCAATGAAATTTCCTTGAAATTTGCTTGTTATTTTATCTGAAATTTCCTTGAAATTTGCTTGTAATTTTACCTGAAATTTCCTCGAAATCTTATTGAAATTACACTGAAATTTCATTGAAATTTCGTTGAAATATGCTTGTAATTTTACCTGAAATTTCAATGAAATATGCTTGTAATTTTACCTGAAATTTCAATGAAATTTCCTTGAAATTTGCTTGTAATTTTACCTGAAATTTCAATGAAACTTCGTTGAAATATGTTTGTAATTTTACCTGAAATTTCAATGAAATTTCGTTGAAATATGCTTGTAATTTTACCTGAAATTTCAATGAAATTTCCTTGAAATTTGCTTGTAATTTTACCTGAAATTTCAATGAAACTTCGTTGAAATATGTTTGTAATTTTACCTGAAATTTCCATGAAATTTCGTTGAAATATGCTTGTAATTTTACCTGAAATTTCAATGAAATTTCCTTGAAATTTGATTGTAATTTTACCTGAAATTTCAATGAAATTTCCTTGAAATTTGCTTGTTATTTTATCTGAAATTTCCTTGAAATTTGCTTGTAATTTTACCTGAAATTTCCTCGAAATCTTATTGAAATTACACTGAAATTTCATTGAAATTTCGTTGAAATATGCTTGTAATTTTACCTGAAATTTCAATGAAATTTCCTTGAAATATGCTTGTAATTTTACCTGAAATTTCAATGAAATTTCCTTGAAATTTGCTTGTAATTTTACCTGAAATTTCAATGAAACTTCGTTGAAATATGTTTGTAATTTTACCTGAAATTTCAATGAAATTTCGTTGAAATATGCTTGTAATTTTACCTGAAATTTCAATGAAATTTCCTTGAAATTTGATTGTAATTTTACCTGAAATTTCAATGAAATTTCCTTGAAATTTGCTTGTTATTTTATCTGAAATTTCCTTGAAATTTGCTTGTAA
Source organism: Lepidurus packardi (assembly GCA_023053545.1). Lineage (NCBI taxonomy): Eukaryota > Metazoa > Arthropoda > Branchiopoda > Notostraca > Triopsidae > Lepidurus > Lepidurus packardi. The sequence goes on from JAKZAN010000181.1 coordinate 19,612, forward strand.
TTTTACCTGAAATTTCCTCGAAATCTTATTGAAATTACACAGAAATTTCATTGAAATTTCGTTGAAATATGCTTGTAATTTTACCTGAAATTTCAATGAAATTTCCTTGAAATATGCTTGTAATTTTACCTGAAATTTCAATGAAATTTCCTTGAAATTTGCTTGTAATTTTACCTGAAATTTCAATGAAACTTCGTTGAAATATGTTTGTAATTTTACCTGAAATTTCAATGAAATTTCGTTGAAATATGCTTGTAATTTTACCTGAAATTTCAATGAAATTTCCTTGAAATTTGCTTGTAATTTTACCTGAAATTTCCTCGAAATCTTATTGAAATTACACTGAAATTTCATTGAAATTTCTTTGAAATATGTTTGTAATTTTACCTGAAATTTCAATGAAATTTCCTTTAAATATGCTTGTAATTTTACCTGAAATTTCAATGAAATTTCCTTGAAATTTGAACCTGAAATTTCAATGAAACTTCGTTGAAATATGTTTGTAATTTTACCTGAAATTTCAATGAAATTTCGTTGAAATATGCTTGTAATTTTACATGAAATTTCAATGAAATTTCGTTGAAATATGCTTGTAATTTTAATTGAAATTCCCTCGAAACCTTATTGAAATTACACTGAAATTTCATTGAAATTTCGTTGAAATATGCTTGTAATTTTACATGAAATTTCAATGAAATTTCCTTGAAATTTGCTTGTAATTTTACCTGAAATTTCCTCGAAATCTTATTGAAATTACACTGAAATTTCATTGAAATTTCGTTGAAATATGCTTGTAATTTTACCTGAAATTTCAATGAAAATTCATTGAAATTTGCTTGTAATTTTACCTGAAATTTCGTCGAAATCCTATTAAAATTACACTGAAATTTCATTGAAATTTCGTTGAAATATGACTGTAATTTTACCTGAAATTTCCTCGAAATCTTATTGACATTACACTGAAATTTCATTGAAATTTCGTTGAAATATGCTTGAAATTTTACCTGAAATTTCAATGAAATTTCCTTGAAATTTGATTGTAATTTTAGCTGAAAAATTAATGAAATTTCCCTGAAATTTGCTTGTAATTTTACCTGAAATTTCAATGAAATTTCCTTGAAATTTGCTTGTAATTTTACCTGAAATTTCCTTCAAATTTGCTTGTAATTTTGCCTGAAATTTCCTCGAAATCTTATTGAAATTACACCGAAATTTCATTGAAATTTCGTTGAAATATGCTTGTAATTTTACCTGAAATTTCAATGAAATTTCCTTGAAATTTGCTTGTAATTTTACCTGAAATTTCCTTGAAATTTGCTTGTAATTTTAACTGAAATTTCTTCGAAATCTTATTGAAATTACACTGAAATTTCATTGAAATTTCGTTGAAATATGCATGTAATTTTACCTGAAATTTCAATGAAATTTCGTTGAAATATGCTTGTAATTTTACCTGAAATTTCAATTAGCTTTCCTTGAAGTTTGCTTGTAATTTTACCTGAAATTTCTATGAAATTTCCTTTAAATTTGCTTGTAATTTTACCTGAAATTTCCTCGAAATCTTATTGAAATTTGAATGTAATTTTACCTGAAATTTCAATGAAATTTCGTTGAAATATGCTTGTAATTTTACCTGAAATTTCAATGAAATTTCCTTGAAGTTTGCTTGTAATTTTACCTGAAATTTCAATGAAATTTCATTGAAATTTGCTTGTAATTTTACCTGAAATTTCAATGAAATTTCCTTGAAATTTGCTTGTAATTTTACCTGAAATTTCCTCGAAATCTTATTGAAATTACACTGAAATTTCATTGAAATTTCGTTGAAATATGCTTGTAATTTTACCTGAAATTTCAATGAAATTTCTTTGAAATATGCTTGTAATTTTACCTGAAATTTCAATGAAATTTCCTTGAAATTTGCTTGTAATTTTACCTGAAATTTCAATGAAACTTCGTTGAAATATGTTTGTAATTTTACCTGAAATTTCAATGAAATTTCGTTGAAATATGCTTGTAATTTTACCTGAAATTTCAATGAAATTTCCTTGAAATTTGATTGTAACTTTACCTGAAATTTCAATGAAATTTCCTTGAAACTTGCTTGTTATTTTATCTGAAATTTCCTTGAAATTAGCTTGTAATTTTACCTGAAATTTCCTCGAAATCTTATTGAAATTACACTGAAATTTCATTGAAATTTCGTTGAAATATGCTTGTAATTTTAACTGAAATTTCAATGAAATTTCCTTGAAATATGCTTGTAATTTTACCTGAAATTTCAATGAAATTTCCTTGAAATTTGCTTGTAATTTTACCTGAAATTTCAATGAAACTTCGTTGAAATATGTTTGTAATTTTACCTGAAATTTCAATGAAATTTCGTTGAAATATGCTTGTAATTTTACCTGAAATTTCAATGAAATTTCCTTGAAATTTGCTTGTAATTTTACCTGAAATTTCCTCGAAATCTTATTGAAATTACACTGAAATTTCATTGAAATTTCGTTGAAATATGCTTGTAATTTTACCTCAAATTCCCTCGAAACCTTATTGAAATTACACTGAAATTTCATTGAAATTTCGTTGAAATATGCTTGTAATTTTACCTGAAATTTCAATGAAATATCCTTGAAATTTGCTTGTAATTTTACCTGAAATTTCCTCGAAATCTTATTGAAATTACACTGAAATTTCATTGAAATTTCGTTGAAATATGCTTGTAATTTTACCTGAAATTTCAATGAAATATCCTTGAAATTTGCTTGTAATTTTACCTGAAATTTCCTCGAAATCTTATTGAAATTACACTGAAATTTCATTGAAATTTCGTTGAAATATGTTTGTAATTTTACCTGAAATTTCAATGAAATTTCCTTTAAATATGCTTGTAATTTTACCTGAAATTTCAATGAAATTTCCTTGAAATTTGCTTGTAATTTTACCTGAAATTTCAATGAAACTTCGTTGAAATATGTTTGTAATTTTACCTGAAATTTCAATGAAATTTCCTTGAAATTTGCTTGTAATTTTACCTGAAATTTCAATGAAACTTCGTTGAAATATGTTTGTAATTTTACCTGAAATTTCAATGAAATTTCGTTGAAATATGCTTGTAATTTTACCTGAAATTTCAATGAAATTTCCTTGAAATTTGATTGTAATTTTACCTGAAATTTCAATGAAATTTCCTTGAAATTTGCTTGTTATTTTATCTGAAATTTCCTTGAAATTTGCTTGTAATTTTACCTGAAATTTCCTCGAAATCTTATTGAAATTACACTGAAATTTCATTGAAATTTCGTTGAAATATGCTTGTAATTTTACCTGAAATTTCAATGAAATTTCCTTGAAATATGCTTGTAATTTTACCTGAAATTTCAATGAAATTTCCTTGAAATTTGCTTGTAATTTTACCTGAAATTTCAATGAAACTTCGTTGAAATATGTTTGTAATTTTACCTGAAATTTCAATGAAATATCCTTGAAATTTGCTTGTAATTTTACCTGAAATTTCCTCGAAATCTTATTGAAATTACACTGAAATTTCATTGAAATTTCGTTGAAATATGTTTGTAATTTTACCTGAAATTTCAATGAAATTTCCTTTAAATATGCTTGTAATTTTACCTGAAATTTCAATGAAATTTCCTTGAAATTTGCTTGTAATTTTACCTGAAATTTCAATGAAACTTCGTTGAAATATGTTTGTAATTTTACCTGAAATTTCAATGAAATTTCGTTGAAATATGCTTGTAATTTTACCTGAAATTTCAATGAAATTTCGTTGAAATATGTTTGTAATTTTACCTGAAATTTCAATGAAATTTCCTTGAAATTTGCTTGTAATTTTACCTGAAATTTCAATGAAACTTCGTTGAAATATGTTTGTAATTTTACCTGAAATTTCAATGAAATTTCGTTGAAATATGCTTGTAATTTTACCCAATGAAATTTCCTTGAAATTTGATTGTAATTTTACCTGAAATTTCAATGAAATTTCGTTGAAATATGCTTGTAATTTTACCTGAAATTTCAATGAAATTTCCTTGAAATTTGATTGTAATTTTACCTGAAATTTCAATGAAATTTCCTTGAAATTTGCTTGTTATTTTATCTGAAATTTCCTTGAAATTTGCTTGAAATTTTACCTGAAATTTCCTCGAAATCTTATTGAAATTACACTGAAATTTCATTGAAATTTCGTTGAAATATGCTTGTAATTTTACCTGAAATTTCAATGAAATTTCCTTGAAATATGCTTGTAATTTTACCTGAAATTTCAATGAAATTTCCTTGAAATTTGCTTGTAATTTTACCTGAAATTTCAATGAAACTTCGTTGAAATATGTTTGTAATTTTACCTGAAATTTCAATGAAATTTCGTTGAAATATGCTTGTAATTTTACCTGAAATTTCAATGAAATTTCCTTGAAATTTGCTTGTAATTTTACCTGAAATTTCCTCGAAATCTTATTGAAATTACACTGAAATTTCATTGAAATTTCTTTGAAATATGTTTGTAATTTTACCTGAAATTTCAATGAAATTTCCTTTAAATATGCTTGTAATTTTACCTGAAATTTCAATGAAATTTCCTTGAAATTTGCTTGTAATTTTACCTGAAATTTCAATGAAACTTCGTTGAAATATGTTTGTAATTTTACCTGAAATTTCAATGAAATTTCGTTGAAATATGCTTGTAATTTTACATGAAATTTCAATGAAATTTCGTTGAAATATGCTTGTAATTTTAATTGAAATTCCCTCGAAACCTTATTGAAATTACACTGAAATTTCATTGAAATTTCGTTGAAATATGCTTGTAATTTTACATGAAATTTCAATGAAATTTCCTTGAAATTTGCTTGTAATTTTACCTGAAATTTCCTCGAAATCTTATTGAAATTACACTGAAATTTCATTGAAATTTCGTTGAAATATGCTTGTAATTTTACCTGAAATTTCAATGAAAATTCATTGAAATTTGCTTGTAATTTTACCTGAAATTTCGTCGAAATCTTATTAAAATTACACTGAAATTTCATTGAAATTTCGTTGAAATATGACTGTAATTTTACCTGAAATTTCCTCGAAATCTTATTGACATTACACTGAAATTTCATTGAAATTTCGTTGAAATATGCTTGAAATTTTACCTGAAATTTCAATGAAATTTCCTTGAAATTTGATTGTAATTTTAGCTGAAAAATTAATGAAATTTCCCTGAAATTTGCTTGTAATTTTACCTGAAATTTCAATGAAATTTCCTTGAAATTTGCTTGTAATTTTACCTGAAATTTCCTCGAAATCTTATTGAAATTACACTGAAATTTCATTGAAATTTCGTTGAAATATGCTTGTAATTTTACATGAAATTTCCATGAAATTTCATTGAAATTTGCTTGTAATTTTACTTGAAATTTCCTCGAAATTTTATTGAAATTACACTGAAAATTCTTTGAAATTTCGTTGAAATATGCTTGTAATTTTACCTGAAATTTCAATGAAATATTGTCACAGTCTAATTTTGCCAGGGCATCAATCTAGCAAGGGATTAGAGTAATGTTCGGGAAAGGTGGATTTATAGAACTGTATTCGTGAGGATTACAGGGGTAAAGCTAGGTGGACGAAAACACTACATGAAAAACAGAGGACTACTGCCTAACACACTACTATGAGAGTCTACCCTTTTACGCTCCCACTAACAGACTACCCTCTAGTACTTCAACTCTCTAAAACAACTGACTTGGTTAACTGAAAACATCATCCTCACTCTCAGGGATCCATCCTGCCTGGTGTATCCGTACAGGGCGCGTAATCCGGTACACAGGCGGATGGATCCTCTGGTGTTACGCTGATCTTAACTAAATAAGTAAAGCGAAGCGTGAGAAAAAGCAAGCAATGCGAAATATAGCCGTGACATTACCCCCGGCCCGCTTTCGAACGTCCCGGTCTAAACAAGCGGACCACGCGCCGATAGCGCTATCTAGAGGCAATGCCAGGCGAAATTTAATGACAAGCTTGCAAGCACATGGTTAAAATCAGCAAGCGTACACACCAAGCGTAAATCAGCGTACCAGCAAGCGTAAATCAGCAATAGTTGATAACTACTGGTTAAACACTAGACTAAACCGTGGATACTTTGGGGTAACTTGTACTGAGGGGAACAAGTACGACACTACCACTACACTGATTGTCTTGATTACTGGTCGGCGGTTCCCTCCATGGTCAGCGGGAGTACGCCTCCATGGTCACGCATCCTTACTTCTATGGCTCGCACACGTCGCACAAGTGCGTCGATGTTGTAGCTGGGTCTGCCCAAGGCGGCTGGCTCATGGAGCCGTAAGGTTGCCTCCAATTGCTCGATCCGTGTCAGGAGCGCTTGGTCACGTCCAGCGGTTACTCGCCATAGGCACCAACTCAGGATGGCGACGATCACTAGTACTATAACGGTAAACGACCCGGAGATTGTTATCGAGGGATAGCTGATATCGCCCCATACGCCGGGAGCTTCCTCGAAGAGATTTCTGCGCTGCTTGGCTGCTTTCTGGAAGGTATCCCACGTAGTTCTCCAGCTGGCGGCTACGTCACCACTCTCCTTCTCCAGTGTTTTAATGTGATCGGCTATTTTCGGGTCTACCCAGGTAAGGTTGGCCGTGGGCAGGTGTGGTTGGGTCAGGTTAGTTGGAAAAGCGGACAAAGACCAAGCCGGCATGCGTGAGGTGATATTGGACTGCCCAAAAGAGTCCAAGGAAGCGGCTAAAATCCACTCCGGGCTGATGGCCACACATGCAACGGGAACTTTCGAGAATTCCCATCCCCTGAATTTTTATAGTATTAGTCTTACCTTCCCCGTTCCCTTTTAGGTTTGGGTGGCAAGCATTCGTCACTCCGATGGTTTTACCGTTTGAGTACAACCATTTGCGGGGCCCTACCTTCCATTTGTTTACTTAAGCTTGCCGAAACCAGAACGCCGTTGCTCCTCGTTAAACCCTCCTCCTTTCCTACACCTCGTCGTCATCGCACCCATAGAACCTGACTTTCCCCTTATTCCTTTGAGATCGTCGTAAACCCACGGGCTTATCCGGGCGAGCACTGTACGTTACTCTCTCCGTAACGCGAGCCTCAGGCTCCGGAGGGTTTACGTTGTCATCCCCGGTCGCTTCGTGGGTAAGCAAGTCAGCAGGTTCTATCGCCAACTCGCTAGCTTCACCCGATACCTCGAGTGTCCGATTGCGCACTTCGAGATCTCGCTCGTCTCCCAACTTGACGAACAGAGTTGGTTCGTCGAAGTCGTTAACTCTGTCTACAAAGGGTTTCAGGCAAGAAATGTGGACTATGTCGGATTTCCGTCTTTTGACCCCCTGAACCTCGTAATCAACGGGAGACGTTCTACGGAGAATCTTATATGGGCCAAAGAAGCGATGGAGAAGTTTTTCCGACTTCCCCACTTTCCGAACCGGAGAATAAACCCATACAACGTCCCCTACATCATAGAAACGCTCCTCGCGAGATTCGTCATAACGCCCCTTTTGTTTTGCCTGAACTTTACCCAGGCGCTGTCTTACAACGCTAAAAGCTTTCGTTATACGACTGGCCATTTGACCTGCCCTGCTTATGTCAGCGGAGTCTTCCATCTCGTCTACCTCGGCATTGGCACCCATCGCCACATCGAGTGGGAGTTTTGGTTCCCTCCCGTAGAGGAGATAGAATGGGGAGTACCCGGTGGACTCCTGCCTCGCCGTATTGTACGCGAAGGTCACCGCGTCTAAGCACTCATCCCAATCACGGTGGTCGCTGCTTACGTACATGGAAAGCATGTCCGCTAGAGTGTGATTGAGGCGTTCGGTTAAACCATTACATTGGGGATGATAGGCCGTAGTCGCAGCGTGATTAGTTTGAAGAATCCTAATCAACTCCTCAGTAAACTCGGCTGTAAAGCAGGTACCTCTATCGCTTATCAAAATCTCCGGTGCCCCATGTCTCAACACGAGTTGTTGCACGAAGAATTTGGCAACTTCCTCGGCCGAAGCTGATGGGACAACCTGGGTCTCAGCCCACTTCGTTAGATAGTCGACTGCTACAATAATGTGCTTGTTACCGCGCAGGGTCTCGGGGAACGCGCCAAGCAGATCAATTCCGACTTTTTCGAAGGGCCTATCTACCTTGATCGGGGCCATTAAACCTTTCTTTTTCGTCGTTTCTCCTTTCCGGGTTTGACAATCCGTACAGGAGGCGACATAACGAGCTACTTCATTCATCATTTTGGGCCAGTAGTATCTTCTTCTGATCTTGTCCCAAGTTCTTTTGAGACCTAAATGGCCAGCAGTGACATCGTCATGACAGGCGTACAGAACCTCCCTTTTCAGAGAAGCAGGTACGCAGAGCCTTAGGCGACATTCGCCCCTTCTTACCAACATCCGAAAGAGTTTGCCCTCTCGCATTGTGTATTGGGCGACTTTACGTTTTTCTATAGCTTTTGGGTTAACTGTCTCCAAGATGGTGATAAGCCTTACCCATCTGGGATCTACCCGTTGCTCTTTTTCAACATCGGCTAAAAGTGTGTCAACTGCGTGAACAGCAATCCCAAACACTACCGGGCCGTTGTCGTCGCCTTCTCCAGCTGGGGGGTCAACGGGGTTGCGTGACAGAGGGTCAGCATCATTATGAACCCTCCCACTCCGATGTACGATTTGAAACTCGTATTCCATCAGAGCGAGGGCCCACCTAGCTAACCGCCCTGTGGACTCCCGTTTGGTCATTAGCCAACACAATGCGTGATGGTCTGTGACAGCTTTAAAAGGTTTACCCCAAACATACGGCCTAAATTTCTTTACGGCCCATACGAGAGCTAAGCATTCTTTCTCGGTGGTGGAATAATTCCGTTCACTTTTATTAAGGAGCCGGCTCGCATAAGCGATAACCCGCTCTTCGCCATCTTGGCGCTGTGCCAGAACCGCTCCTATGCCAAAATCACATGGATCAGGATGGATCTCAAATCCACCATCCAACTCGGGGTGAGCTAGAATAGGCGCCGAAACAAGAGCTTGCTTGAGGTCTTCAAAAGCAGACTGTTGCTCGACACCCCATGCAAATGGTGTATTTAATTTGGTAAGCCTGGAGAGAGGTTCGGCCCTAGCTGAAAAATCTTTCACGAATTTTCTGTAGTACGAGCATAGGCTCGTGAAGCTACGAACCGCCGTAAGATTCGCCGGCGTTGGAAAATCCGTGACGGCCGTTAATTTACTGTCATCCGGCCTAATACCCTCCTGGTCCACTATGTGCCCAAGCACCTGAACCGTTTCGCAGCCAAAGTGACATTTGCTGGGTTTTAACTTCAGTCCTGCTTTACCTAGACATGCCAAAATGGCGTCAACATCGGCCACATGCTTTTCGAAGGTTTTGGAGAAAATAACGACATCATCAAGGTAGATTAGACAAATTTGCCACTTAAAACCTGCTAAAATAACGTCTATCATCCTTTGAAAGGTGGCTGGAGCGTTACAAAGCCCAAATGGCATTTTCGTAAACTAGTATAGACCATCCGGTGTTATAAATGCCGTTTTCTTCCTGTCTTGATCCTTTACTCCTACTTGCCAATAACCTGACATAAGGTCCAAGGTGCTGAAAAATTTTGAACCTTGCATGGAGTCCAATGCGTCATCCGTCCTGGGCAAAGGATAAACGTCCTTAATCGTGACGGAATTTAGCTTACGATAATCTACGCAAAAGCGCCAACTACCGTCTTTCTTCTTGACCAACACAACGGGGGAGGACCATGGACTGTTTGATGGTTCTACCACCCCTGCTTCTATCATCTCCCCCACCTGCTGCCTAATCAGCTCTTTTTCTCTGTAGGCGCTCCGGTAGGGAACCTGCGAAACGGGATTTGCGTTACCCGTATCTATTCCGTGTTCTACCACGTTGGACGCACCTAAATCCTCTGAACCCCTTGCAAAGCACACGCGATGCTTACTCAGCACTTCTCTCAGCGCTTTCCTTTGATTATCGTCTAATCGATCAGATATACAGCTATCCAGGGTCTCGTCAGTAACTGCTCCTTTCTCTACTTCAACTATGTGGGGTACCTGGTCTTCAACACGGCCTAAAACTGTCCCCGCAGCCACCCATTGGGCCTCCGGACTAAAGTTTACAAGCATTACCAGACCGTACCCACCCTGAAAGGTAGTTATGCTTCGACCTAAGCTAATCCCTTTTTCGATTAATAATCGCTTCTCGGGTTCTACTAGGAAATCTTGAGCTTCGTCTTTAGACGGCGGTGTTAGTTTACGCTCGCCCCATTTGTCTGAACCCTGGTTCGCAAGGTTGACGTGAATGGGCATTCCCGATCGCGGGGGAATTTTGTGGGCCTGCAAGGAGACTAACCTAAGCGGCCTACCTTGCTTCTTTTGACTTTTTCCTTTCGTGGCCAGCAACAGGCAACTAAAAGGATTATCGATCTCGCTGACCGTATCACGGTCGTTTCCAGCTTTCTCGGTTGTCAGGATAGGTTTACACTTGGGACTTTCTTTATGGATTTCTAAGGGAATTTCACAACAATCTCCGCCTCCTGGGTCCCATGACTCGTCCTGACCTAGCTTTGCCTCGTGGCACTCTACATTCCCCACCGCAAGCTCGTGGGGCTCCTCTTTCTCGGTAGAACCTGTGCTTTTGGTTTCGCCCTCGGCGGGTGTTAACACGGAACTAGTGGGAAAATTCGAATTCGCGCCTTGGTTTCCCGTTTTCGTGGGAGGGGCTACTAGCAGAGCTCCGTTGACTGTCTCGCGGGGAGATCCCTGGAAAAGAAAAATGCACACGGAACGCAAGAAGGGTGGCACTAGAGAGAGAGTGGTAGAATGTCTTCCCCTCTCTTCTTGGTATTTAGCTACTAGAGACATAGATACGGGTAAGCTCTCCGTTACCTCAGTATCTCGCCGTATCTCCAGAGGAATTCCCCAACTACCTTTATCAGTGCTCGCGCCCATACGCGCCTCACTAGGGGAGGTGATTTCCCGTTGTTCCTGGATCGCGCATACCACGGTGTTAAGCTCGCTAGCTACATCCTGAATCCGCCTAACGAAGGTCAGGGCCTCCTCACAAACGGTATCGCGTGCACATTCCTCGTGGCGTATCTCGGGTTGAGCAAGGCTTGGCACGTCCTGGTCATCCGAGAGCGGTGTTACGGGAGCCACTATAGCGTAACCAGCCGGCGTACATTCCTCAATTTGATCTTCAAGCTCTCGTTCTATGCTCGAAACTTTCTTTGTCTTCCCTACCCTTTTATCCTTCATCCTCCTATCTTGCCTTGCTGCATGCTCCTCGTGAATTTCTACTAATCCAATTGTTTCGTTTTCCCCGTTGGAAGGGGCAACTGGTAACTCTTTTTGCCCTTGCGCTCTTATCCGTCGATCGGCTTTGATCTCCCTAGGTTCATCGAACTGCCCGGTGGTATTGAGCATCCCCACTCCCGTTTTGTCCTTGTTTTTAGCGCTCTTTAGACAAGACGCCGCTTGTGCAGTTGTGTGGGTAGAGTTATCTCCGATCGGCTTTCTCTCATCTTCCCGATGACCTGCTAGGGTAAAACCATCATCCCTATATCGGAGGGTCACGTCACCCAATTGCCTAAGCAAGTCGTTACCTACGATCAGTTCTGCCAAACCGTTGTTAAAGACAACGGCTTTCGTATATACCTCCTTCCCTGCGAGTCGAACCCCAATATTCACACCACCTCGAATCTGAGCACGCTCGCCGTTTGCTACAACTATCTCGGGTCCCTCCCAGGCTACCAGCTGCGCCTGGGTACGTAAGGCCCAATCTTCAGAAACCACGCTCACGGCCGCACCAGTGTCGATGATGGCTATCGTTTCGACTCCATTACACACTACCTTTTCTCTGACGAGGTTGGGACAAAACACACATAAGAGGGGGATCTCAATGGTCTGGGCGACTCCGCCCCCCGGAGCCGCCCTTTCTAGTTTTCCGAACCAGAATCTTCACGATCGCTATCCGAGCGTCGCCCTGATGGTCTATCCGATTTTGACTTGCCACCCTTATCTCTGCTCTGGGATTCTTTACTCCCTTTCCCCTTCCCGATTCCCTTGTGGTCTTGACCACGCTCCCTGGACTCAGGGTTGACACAGTAACGTGCAATGTGCCCTGGTTTCTGACAGCGATAGCAAATAGGTTTCCCATCATGCGTGCGGGAATTTGGGGAGTAAGAACGATTGGGAGAATAGGGACGGCCAACCTTACCTTGCGGTTTCGCGAAACTTTCGCGGAACTGCTGGAATTCACCGGCGAGTTTGCTGAGAGCCTCCGCAATGGCACTGGATTCCGATCCTGAGCTGGGTATAGGATTTTCACGACCCGTCGGGGCAAAAGGGGTAAACGACCCTTGCCCTCGCACACCAACACCAGCCACCGCGGCACGTTTTTCGGCTTCTTCGCTACGGATCACGTTGGTCCACCAGGATTGAGAAACGCGGCTCCTTTCCTGGCTGAACTCAAGCAAGTTAGCCTCTTCAAGGAACTTGTCACACGTTTGCACGTTTAAGCGTGACAACGGCTCCACTAAACCAGGCCGTAGGCCTCGGAAGAGATGATTGAGTTTGTCATATTCGGACATGCCGGGATTAATCTCCCGGCACAGGTTGACTACGTCCATGTAATATTCGTTGACAATCTCTTCCGAACGCTGCACCCGCATTTGCAACTTGGCGTTGCTGCGGAAAACTCGACCTTGGGGGACGAAAAACTTTCGGAATTCCTCTTTTAGTTCATTCCAGGAGGTAGGGGGTGGGCCATCAAGGGGGTACCGGTTGGCGTACCATGTATCGGCCATACCGTCCAGGCTCGTAGCCAAACACTCCAGTTTATCTTTCTCATTCCATCCATTGAAAATCGCCACCTGCTCATATTTTTGGAGGAACCGCATAGCGTCCTCATCGTGAGCCCCAGAAAATCGGGGGGCACTCACCGCCTTACGCAACCTACCGGGCGCACCGGGGTTTGCCATGGTTGATGCAGGGCTGTTTGGCTCGGCGAGGAGGTCTACGAGTCTCACAACGGATCCTCGCGGTGAAGGGGTGGCACGGCCGGCTTCAATAGTCGACCTTTCAATCGCCTCCAACTCTTCCCGTACCGCGGAGAACTGGTACCTCCTGCGAGGGGTTTCCGGGCTGGATTCCGGGTCGCTGGGAACGACGTAGCAGGTGCGGTCTAGATCCGGGCTCTGGGGACGGTCGGTTTCGTCGTCTTCGGACGGGTCAGCTGAACTCCACGGAATCTCTTGCGCTTCCAGAGTAGGTTTCCGTGGGCTCGAGGCAGCAATGGCTCGTTCGGCACTTTTAGAGTGGAGCCACGAGGGAGTGACTGCTTCCTTCCGCTTTTCTCCGGGCTGACGGCGTACCGACACGGAACGGGCGAACGATGACTCCCTTGGGGGCAACGTTGGGGCACCTGGGATACGTGTACCCTGGCGATTCGGGCAAGGAACGCCTTTACCGGTTCCCTCGGTCTTCGGGATCGCCCCAGTGTCACTCATGAAACCCCCAAGTCCTAGTTAGGTTCTAACACAAAACACCTAGCCTAACTTTACCAATCAAACCACCTTTCCCGGTCGATGCACCAATTGTCACGGTCTAATTTTGCCAGGGCATCAATCTGGCAAGGGATTAGAGTAATGTTCGGGAAAGGTGGATTTATAGAACTGTATTTGGGAAAATTACAGTGGTAAAGTTAGGAGGACAAACACTACATGAAAAACAGAAGACTAGCACATAAAACAATGTCACGGTCTAATTTTGCCAGGGCATCAATCTGGCAAGGGATTAGAGTAATGTTCGGGAAAGGTGGATTTATAGAACTGTATTTGGGAAAATTACAGTGGTAAAGTTAGGAGGACAAACACTACATGAAAAACAGAGGACTAGCACATAAAACACGACTACTCTTCAGCACCTCAACGCTCGACTCTCTGTCTCCGTCTCTAATCAAGAACAATTTGCAAGGAAGCTTACTCCCCACCATTCGCCAAGCTGGGCATGCAATCCCACGCAGCTCCGGTGCTCCATCCGACACCATGTGCGTCAGCAGGATTGAAATTCAGCACATGGGGTCAGGGATCAACTTAGATTAGCAAAGATCAGCAAAGATTAGTAAAGCGTGAGAAAAGCAAGCAATGCGAAATGTAGCCGTGACATTACCCCCGGCCCGCTTTCGAACGTCCCGGTCGAAACAAGAGGACCGCGCGTCTTCAGCACCATCTAGGGCAATGCCAGGCTGAAATTAAAGGCAAGCTTGCAAGCACATGGTTAACATCCGGGCGCGCACACCTAATAATGAGTTAACCACCGTCTAAACACCAGGGGGTTCTTCGGGGTAATTGGTACCGGGGAAAGAGAAGCACAACACTCCAGCTAGACTAGCTGTCTGACCCATTAGGCTTCTATTTCCGCCACGGTCACTGGGGATGGGGCTCCAGAGGCGCGCATCCTTACTTCGAGCGCTCGAACGCGCCGTACGAGCGTATCCATGTTGTAGTGGGGTTTCTCGAAGTTGGCTGGCCCATGGAGCCGTAAAGTTGCCTCTAATTGTTCTATGCATCTCTCGAGGGCTTGATTACGGTCACTGGTGATTCGCCATAGGAACTAGCTCAGGAGGGCGCCGATTACCAACACTATGGCTGTGAACGATCCTCGAAGATGTTTTCGCGCTGCTCGGCGGCCTTCTGGAGCGCGTCCCAAGTCGTTCTCCAACTGGCGGCTACGTCACCACTCTTCTTCTCCAACGCTTTGATGTGATCGGCTATCTTCGGATTCGTCCAGGTAAGGTTGGCCGTGGGCAAATGTTGTCGGGTCAGGTTAATAGAAAAAGCGGGAAAGGACCAAGCAGGCATGCGTGAAGTGGTGGTTGATCGACCAAAAGAGTCCAAGGAGGCGGCTAAAATCCACTCTCGGCTGATGGCCACACATGCAACAGGGACCTCAATAATCCCTATCCCCTGAATTTTGATGGTATTGGTCTTACCCTCCCTGTCCCCTTTTAGATTTGGGTGGCAAGCATTCGTCACTACAATGGTCTTTCCGGTTGAGTACAACCATTTGCGGGGCCCTACCTTCCATTTGTTTACTTAAGCTTGCCGAAACCAGAACGCCGTTGCTCCTCGTTAAACCCTCCTCCTTTCCTACACCTCGTCGTCATCGCACCCATAGAACCTGACTTTCCCCTTATTCCTTTGAGATCGTCGTAAACCCACGGGCTTATCCGGGCGAGCACTGTACGTTACTCTCTCCGTAACGCGAGCCTCAGGCTCCGGAGGGTTTACGTTGTCATCCCCGGTCGCTTCGTGGGTAAGCAAGTCAGCAGGTTCTATCGCCAACTCGCTAGCTTCACCCGATACCTCGAGTGTCCGATTGCGCACTTCGAGATCTCGCTCGTCTCCCAACTTGACGAACAAAGTTGGTTCGTCGAAGTCGTTAACTCTGTCTACAAAGGGTTTCAAGCGAGAAATGTGGACTATGTCGGATTTCCGTCTTTTGACCCCCTGAACCTCGTAATCAACGGGAGACGTTCTACGGAGAATCTTATATGGGCCAAAGAAGCGATGGAGAAGTTTTTCCGACTTCCCCACTTTCCGAACCGGAGTATAAACCCATACAACGTCCCCTACATCATAGAAACGCTCCTCGCGAGATTCGTCATAACGCTCCTTTTGTTTTGCCTGAACTTTACCCCGGCGCTGTCTTACAACGCTAAAAGCTTTCGTTATACGACTGGCCATTTGACCTGCCCCGCTTATGTCAGCGGAGTCTTCCATCTCGTCTACCTCGGCATTGGCACCCATCGCCACATCGAGTGGGAGTTTTGGCTCCCTCCCGTAGAGGAGATAGAATGGGGAGTACCCGGTGGACTCCTGCCTCGCCGTATTGTACGCGAAGGTCACCGCGTCTAAGCACTCATCCCAATCACGGTGGTCGCTGCTTACGTACATGGAAAGCATGTCCGCTAGAGTGTGATTGAGGCGTTCGGTAAAACCATTACATTGGGGATGATAGGCCGTAGTCGCAGCGTGATTAGTTTGAAGAATCCTAATCAACTCCTCAGTAAACTCTGCTGTAAAGCAGGTACCTCTATCGCTTATCAAAATCTCCGGTGCCCCATGTCTCAACACGAGTTGTTGCACGAAGAATTTGGCAACTTCCTCGGCCGAAGCTGATGGGACAGCCTTGGTCTCAGCCCACTTCGTTAGATAGTCGACTGCTACAATAATGTGCTTGTTACCGCGCGGGATCTCGGGGAACGCGCCAAGCAGATCAATTCCGACTTTTTCGAAGGGCCTATCTACCTTGATCGGGGCCATTAAACCTTTCTTTTTCGTCGTTTCTCCTTTCCGGGTTTGACAATCCGTACAGGAGGCGACATAACGAGCTACTTCATTCATCATTTTGGGCCAGTAGTATCTTCTTCTGATCTTGTCCCAAGTTCTTTTGAGACCTAAATGGCCAGCAGTGACATCGTCATGACAGGCGTACAGAACCTCCCTTTTCAGAGAAGCAGGTACGCAGAGCCTTAGGCGACATTCGCCCCTTCTTACCAACATCCGAAAGAGTTTGCCCTCTCGCATTGTGTATTGGGCGACTTTACGTTTTTCTATAGCTTTTGGGTTAACTGTCTCCAAGATGGTGATAAGCCTTACCCATCTGGGATCTACCCGTTGCTCTTTTTCAACATCGGCTAAAAGTGTGTCAACTGCGTGAACAGCAATCCCAAACACTACCGGGCCGTTGTCGTCGCCTTCTCCAGCTGGGGGGTCAACGGGGTTGCGTGACAGAGGGTCAGCATCATTATGAACCCTCCCACTCCGATGTACGATTTGAAACTCGTATTCCATCAGAGCGAGGGCCCACCTAGCTAACCGCCCTGTGGACTCCCGTTTGGTCATTAGCCAACACAATGCGTGATGGTCTGTGACAGCTTTAAAAGGTTTACCCCAAACATACGGCCTAAATTTCTTTACGGCCTATACGAGAGCTTGCTTGAGGTCTTCAAAAGCAGACTGTTGCTCGACACCCCATGCAAATGGTGTATTTAATTTGGTAAGCCTGGAGAGAGGTTCGGCCCTAGCTGAAAAATCTTTCACGAATTTTCTGTAGTACGAGCATAGGCTCGTGAAACTACGAACCGCCGTAAGATTTGCCGGCGTTGGAAAGTCCGTGACGGCTGTTAATTTACTGTCATCCGGCCTAATACCCTCCCGGTCCACTATGTGTCCAAGCACCTGAACAGTTTCGCAGTCAAAGCGACATTTGCTAGGTTTTAGCTTCAGCCCTGCTTTACCTAAGCATGCCAAAATGGCGTCAACATCTACCACATGCTTCTCGAAAGTTTTGGAGAAAATTACCACATCGTCTAGATAGATTAGACAAATTTGCCACTTGAAACCTGCTAAGATAACGTCCATCATCCTTTGAAAGGTGGCCGGTGCGTTACAAAGCCCAAATGGCATTTTCGTGAATTGGTATAGGCCATCCGGTGTTATGAATGCCGTTTTCTCCCTATCTTCCTCCTTTACTCCTACTTGCCAGTAACCTGACATGAGGTCTAAAGTGCTGAAGAATTTCGAACCTTGCATGGAGTCCAAGGCATCATCCGTCCTGGGCAAAGGATAAACGTCCTTGATCGTGACGGAATTTAGCCTCCGGTAGTCAACGCAAAAGCGCCAAGTACCGTCTTTCTTCTTTACCAAAACTACGGGGGAAGACCATGGACTGCTTGGTGGTTCTACCACCCCTGCCTCTATCATTTCTTCCACCTGCTGCCTAATCAGCTCTTTTTCCCTGTAGGCGCTCCGGTAGGGAACCTGCGAAACGGGATTTGCGTTACCCGTATCTATTCCGTGCTCTACCACGTTGGATGCACCTAAATCTTCTGAACCCCCGGCAAAGCACTGGCGATGCTTACTTAGCACCTCTCTAAGCGCTTGCCTTTGATCATCGTCTAATCGATAAGAGATACAGCCATCCAGGGTCTCGTCAGTAACTACTCCTTCCTCTGCTTCCACTACGTGGGGTACCTGGTCTTCGACACTGCCTAAAACTGTCCCCGCAGCCACCCATTGGGCCTCCGGACCAAAGTTTACTAGCATTACCGGACCGTACCCACCCTGAAAGGTAGTTATGCTTCGACCTAAGCTGATCCCTTTTTCGATTAATAATCGCTTCTCGGGTTCTACCAGGAAATCCTGAGCTTCGTCTTCAGACGGCGGTGTTAGTTTACATTCGCCCCATGTGTCTGAACCCTGGTTCACAAGGTGGACATTAATGGGTATTCCCGATCGTGGGGGAATTTTGTGGGCCTGCAAGGAGGCTAACCTAAGCGGCCTACCTTGCTTCTTTTGACTTTTCCCTTTTGCGGCCAGCAACAGGCAACTGAAAGGATTCTCTCTCCCGCTGGGATCTCTAGAGGTAGGATCAGCGATCTTACTAACGTCTATGTCACTGTCACTTCCGGCTTTTTCACTTGTCAGAGAAGGTCTACAGTTGGGACTTTCGCTATGGATTTCTGAAAGAATTTCGCAACAATCTGTGCCTCCTGGGTCCCATGCCTCGTCCTGACCTAACCTTGCCTCGTGGCACTCCACATCCACCACCTCAAGTCCGTGGGAATCCTCTCTCGCGGCAGAGCCAGTACTTTTTGGTTTCGCCCTCGGTGGGGGTTAACGCGCGAACAGCGGAAAAATTCAAATTCGCGCCTTGGTTTACCGTTTTTGTGGGAGGGGCAACTAGCAGAGCTCCGTTGACGGTCTCGCGGGGAGATCCCTGAAAAAGAAAAATGCACATGGAACGCAAGAAGGGTGGCACTAGAGAGAGGGGTGTAGAATGTCTTCCCCTCTCTTCTTGGTATTTAGCTACTAGAGACATAGATACGGGCAAGCTCTTCGTTACATCAGTATCTCGCCGTATCTCCAGAGGGATTCCCCAACACCCTTTTTCAGTTCTTGCACTCACACGCGCCTCACCAGGGGAGGTGATTTCCCGTTGTCCCTGGATCGCGCATACCACGGTGTTAAGCTCACTAGCTACATCCTGAATCTGCCTCACGAAGGTCAGGGCCTCCTCACAAACGGTATCGCGTGCACATTCCTCGTGGTGTATCTCGGGTTGCCTGTGGGGGTTTCCCGTGGAGCACTCACGCCGTTAGCAAGGGCGTCAGTACATGGAGAGACTAGGGGCGCCACCTGTTGAGGAATTTTCGAACAGTCTGCAAGATCAGTTTGTGCTTGAAAATTTGAAACGGGTACTGTGGCAGGGCTTCCCCGCAGCAGGATCTCGGGATACACAAGGCTTGGAACGTCCTTGACATCCGAGAGCGGTGCTACGGGAGCCACTATAGCGTAGCCAGCTGGCGTACATTCCTCAATTTGATGCTCAGACTCTCGTTCTTTGCTCGTAGTTTTCTTTGCCTTCCCTACCATCTGATCCTTCATTCTCCTATCTTGCTTTTCTGTTCGTTCCTCGTGGATTTCTACTACCTCAGTTATTTTATTTTCCTCGTTGGAAAGGATAATTGGCAGCTCCACTCGTCCCTGTACACTCGGCTTTCGATCGGCTCTAGTTTCCCTGGTTCCATCTAGCTCGGTGGCATTGAGCATTCCCACTACCGTTTTGTCCTTGTTTTTAACCCTCTTTAGGCAACAGGTCGCCTGTGCAATTACGTTGCTAGCGCCATCTCCGATGGGCTTTTCCTCACTTTCCCGATGACCTGCGAGGGTAAACCCATCATCCCTATATCGGAGGGTCACATCACCTAATTGCCTAAGCAAATCGTTGCCTATGATTAGTTCTGCCAAGCCGTTGTTAAAGACAACGGCTTTCGTGTATACCTCCTTCCCTGCGAGTCAAACCCCGATATTCACACCACCTCGAATCTTAGCAAGCTCGCCGTTTGCTACAACTATCTCGGGTCCCTCCCAGGCTACCAGCTGCGCCTGGGTACGTAAGGCCCAATCTTCAGAAACCACGCTCACGGCCGCACCAGTGTCGATGATGGCTATCGTTTCGACTCCATTACACACTACCTTTTCTCTGACGAGGTTGGGACAAAACACACATAAGAGGGGGATCTCAATGACCTGGGCGACTCCGCCCCCCGGAGCCGCCCTTTTTAGTTTTCCAAACACGAATCTTCTCTATCGCTATCCGAGCGCCGTCCTGATGGTCTATCCAATCTCGACTTGCCACCCTTATCCCTGTTCTGAGATTCTTTATCCCCCTTTCCCTTCCCGCTTCCCTTGTGGTTTGGCCCACGTTCCTTGGACTCGGGATTGGCACAGTAACGTGCAATGTGCCCTGGTTTCTGACAGCGGTAACAAATAGGCTTCCCATCGTGCGTGCGGGGATGGGGGGGATAGGGACGAGTTGGGGAATAAGGACGGCCAACCTTACCTGACGGTTTCGCGAAACTTTCGCGGAACTGCTGGAATTCACCGGCGAGTTTCTGAACGGCCTCCTCGAGGGCACCAGATTCCGCCGACGAACCGTTTCTCGGCCTTGGAGGTTCAACCGGCACAACAGGGGTGGGGGGTCCTTGTCCCCACACGTTCACACCGGCTATTGCGGCCTGCCTTGCACTGGCCTCTTCGTTTCTCATCACGCTGGTCCACCACGATTGCGACACCCGGCTTCTCTCCTGGCTGAACTCCAGGAGGTTCGCCTCTTCCAAAAACTTTTCGCATGTTTGCACATTCGCGCGTGATAACGGCTCCACCAAGGCGGGCCGTAAACCGCGAAACAAGTGGTTAAGCTTGTTATAATCTGACATGGTGGGGTGCACTTCGCGGCACATGTTGATTACATCCAGGCAGTATGCATTCACACTTTCCTCGGGGTGTTGTACACGCATCTGCAGGCGGGCGGTGTTACGCAAGACCCGCCCCTGCGGGACGAAGAATTTGCAAAACTCGTCTTTCAACACTCCCCAGGACGGTGGAGACGATACACCAACGGGATATTTGTTGTGGTACCACGTGTCTGCCAGACCGTCGAGACTGGTGCCGAAGCATTCGAGCTGATCTTGGTCACTCCATCCATTGAAAACGGCAATCTGCTCGTACTTGGCCAAGAAGCGTAGGGGGTCCTCATCGTGGGTTCCCGCGAACCGCGGCGCACTCATCGCCTTCCGCAACCTACCGGGCGCCCCGGGGTTTGCCATGGTTGAGGTAGGGCTGTTTGGCTCGACAAGGAGGTCTACGAGTCTCACAACGGATCTTCGCGGTGAAGGGGTGGTACGGCCGGCTTCAATAGTCGACCTTTCAATCGCCTCCAACTCTTCCCGTACCGCGGAGAACTGGTACCTCCTGCGAGGGGTTTCCGGGCTGAATTCCGGCTCGCTGGGAACGACGTAGCAGGTGCGGTCTAGATCCGGGCTCTGGGGACGGTCGGTTTCGTCGTCTTCGGACGGGTCAGCTGAACTCCACGGAATCTCTTGCGCTTCCAGAGTAGGTTTCCGTGGGCTCGAGGCAGCAATGGCTCGACTGCTTCCTTCCGCTTTTCTCCGGGCTGACGGCGTACCGACACGGAACGGGCGAACGATGACACCCTTGGGGGCAACGTTGGGGCACCTGGGATACGTGTACCCTGGCGATTCGGGCAAGGAACGCCTTTACCGGTTCCCTCGGTCTTCGGGATCGCCACAGTGTCACTCATGAAACCCCCAAGTCCTAGTTAGGTTCTAACACAAAACACGTAGCCTAACTTTACCAATCAAACCACCTTTCCCGGTCGATGCACCAATTGTCACGGTCTAATTTTGCCAGGGCATCAATCTGGCAAGGGATTAGAGTAATGTTCGGGAAAGGTGGATTTATAGAACTGTATTTGGGAAAATTACAGCGGTAAAGTTAGGAGGACAAACACTACATGAAAAACAGAGGACTAGCACATAAAACACGACTACTCTTCAGCACCTCAACGCTCGACTCTCTGTCTCCGTCTCTAATCAAGAACAATTTTCAAGGAAGCTTACTCCCCACCATTCGCCAAGCTGGGCATGCAATCCCACGCAGCTCCGGTGCTCCATCCGACACCAGGATTGCAATTCAGCACATGGGGTCAGGGATCAACTTAGATTAGCAAAGATCAGCAAAGATTAGTAAAGCGTGAGAAAAGCAAGCAATGCGAAATGTAGCCGTGACATTTGAACCATCGAGAACCATCGAAACCATCGTGAACCACCGAAACCATCGTGAACCATCGAAACCATCGTGAACCATCGAGGCTTCCCCAGAGGGGGAAGAGTAAAGAGAAACTCTGCAAAAGAATAGGTGAGCCCCGATTCCCTCGGGATGGCGCACAGTACCGGCCGTCAGGTCATCTCGCCGACGAGAAAATGACGGAGGCCGTGCAGATCTCCACCACGATTAAGGAGGGTTGGGCGTGGTCGTGCCGTCGAGGTGGAGGTGAGACTCCAAAGGTGAAGCCTGGGATTGAAAGGTCCTCGGCTCCGCCGAGGCCGAAGGAGCCAGATAAAGGGGGAGAGCTTTCTGAATTTTTAGTACAATCTTCCACAGCTGAAAAAAGAGAGTCACCGGAAACCCCTTATTGTCCCCATGAGCAAACAGACGAGAAAATGGAACAGGATGCGGTCCTCTTCCCGGATTTAAAGATCCACGAAGACGAAGATACGAGAGTAGAGAAGATGGTTGCCTTAAGGGAGTATAGGATTCCCCCGCGATCGGGAATGCCCATTCACGTCAACCTTGCGAACCAGGGTTCAGACAAATGGGGTGAGTGTAAACTAACACCGCCGTCTGAAGACGAAGCTCAGGATTTCCTGGTAGAACCCGAGAAGTGATTATTAATCGAAAAAGGGATCAGCTTAGGTCGAAGCATAACTACCTTTCAGGGTGGGTACGGTCCGGTAATGCTAGTAAACTTTGGTCCGGAGGCCCAATGGGTGGCTGCGGGGACAGTTTTAGGCAGTGTCGAAGACCAGGTACCCCACGTAGTGGAAGCAGAGGAAGGAGTAGTTACTGACGAGACCCTGGATGGCTGTATCTCGGATCGATTAGACGATGATCAAAGGCAAGCGCTTAGAGAGGTGCTAAGTAAGCATCGCCAGTGCTTTGCCGGGGGTTCAGAAGATTTAGGTGCATCCAACGTGGTAGAGCACGGAATAGATACGGGTAACGCAAATCCCGTTTCGCAGGTTCCCTACCGGAGCGCCTACAGGGAAAAAGAGCTGATTAGGCAGCAGGTGGAAGAAATGATAGAGGCAGGGGTGGTAGAACCACCAAGCAGTCCATGGTCTTCCCCCGTAGTTTTGGTAAAGAAGAAAGACGGTACTTGGCGCTTTTGCGTTGACTACCGGAGGCTAAATTCCGTCACGATCAAGGACGTTTATCCTTTGCCCAGGACGGATGATGCCTTGGACTCCATGCAAGGTTCGAAATTCTTCAGCACTTTAGACCTCATGTCAGGTTACTGGCAAGTAGGAGTAAAGGAGGAAGATAGGGAGAAAACGGCATTCATAACACCGGATGGCCTATACCAATTCACGAAAATGCCATTTGGGCTTTGTAACGCACCGGCCACCTTTCAAAGGATGATGGACGTTATCTTAGCAGGTTTCAAGTGGCAAATTTGTCTAATCTATCTAGACGATGTGGTAATTTTCTCCAAAACTTTCGAGAAGCATGTGGTAGATGTTGACGCCATTTTGGCATGCTTAGGTAAAGCAGGGCTGAAGCTAAAACCTAGCAAATGTCGCTTTGACTGCGAAACTGTTCAGGTGCTTGGACACATAGTGGACCGGGAGGGTATTAGGCCGGATGACAGTAAATTAACAGCCGTCACGGACTTTCCAACGCCGGCAAATCTTACGGCGGTTCGTAGTTTCACGAGCCTATGCTCGTACTACAGAAAATTCGTGAAAGATTTTTCAGCTAGGGCCGAACCTCTCTCCAGGCTTACCAAATTAAATACACCATTTGCATGGGGTGTCGAGCAACAGTCTGCTTTTGAAGACCTCAAGCAAGCTCTTGTTTCGGCGCCTATTCTAGCTCACCCCGAGTTGGATGGTGGATTTGAGATCCATCCTGACGCATGTGATTTTGGCATAGGAGCGGTTCTGGCACAGCGCCAAGATGGCGAAGAGCGGGTTATCGCTTATGCGAGCCGGCTCCTTAATAAAAGTGAACGGAATTATTCCACCACCGAGAAAGAATGCTTAGCTCTCGTATGGGCCGTAAAGAAATTTAGGCCGTATGTTTGGGGTAAACCTTTTAAAGCTGTCACAGACCATCACGCATTGTGTTGGCTAATGACCAAACGGGAGTCCACAGGGCGGTTAGCTAGGTGGGCCCTCGCTCTGATGGAATACGAGTTTCAAATCGTACATCGGAGTGGGAGGGTTCATAATGATGCTGACCCTCTGTCACGCAACCCCGTTGACCCCCCAGCTGGAGAAGGCGACGACAACGGCCCGGTAGTGTTTGGGATTGCTGTTCACGCAGTTGACACACTTTTAGCCGATGTTGAAAAAGAGCAACGGGTAGATCCCAGATGGGTAAGGCTTATCACCATCTTGGAGACAGTTAACCCAAAAGCTATAGAAAAACGTAAAGTCGCCCAATACACAATGCGAGAGGGCAAACTCTTTCGGATGTTGGTAAGAAGGGGCGAATGTCGCCTAAGGCTCTGCGTACCTGCTTCTCTGAAAAGGGAGGTTCTGTACGCCTGTCATGACGATGTCACTGCTGGCCATTTAGGTCTCAAAAGAACTTGGGACAAGATCAGAAGAAGATACTACTGGCCCAAAATGATGAATGAAGTAGCTCGTTATGTCGCCTCCTGTACGGATTGTCAAACCCGGAAAGGAGAAACGACGAAAAAGAAAGGTTTAATGGCCCCGATCAAGGTAGATAGGCCCTTCGAAAAAGTCGGAATTGATCTGCTTGGCGCGTTCCCCGAGATCCCGCGCGGTAACAAGCACATTATTGTAGCAGTCGACTATCTAACGAAGTGGGCTGAGACCAAGGCTGTCCCATCAGCTTCGGCCGAGGAAGTTGCCAAATTCTTCGTGCAACAACTCGTGTTGAGACATGGGGCACCGGAGATTTTGATAAGCGATAGAGGTACCTGCTTTACAGCAGAGTTTACTGAGGAGTTGATTAGGATTCTTCAAACTAATCACGCTGCGACTACGGCCTATCATCCCCAATGTAATGGTTTTACCGAACGCCTCAATCACACTCTAGCGGACATGCTTTCCATGTACGTAAGCAGCGACCACCGTGATTGGGATGAGTGCTTAGACGCGGTGACCTTCGCGTACAATACGGCGAGGCAGGAGTCCACCGGGTACTCCCCATTCTATCTCCTCTACGGGAGGGAGCCAAAACTCCCACTCGATGTGGCGATGGGTGCCAATGCCGAGGTAGACGAGATGGAAGACTCCGCTGACATAAGCGGGGCAGGTCAAATGGCCAGTCGTATAACGAAAGCTTTTAGCGTTGTAAGACAGCGCCGGGGTAAAGTTCAGGCAAAACAAAAGGAGCGTTATGACGAATCTCGCGAGGAGCTTTTCTATGATGTAGGGGACGTTGTATGGGTTTATACTCCGGTTCGGAAAGTGGGGAAGTCGGAAAAACTTCTCCATCGCTTCTTTGGCCCATATAAGATTCTCCGTAGAACGTCTCCCGTTGATTACGAGGTTCAGGGGGTCAAAAGACGGAAATCCGACATAGTCCACATTTCTCGCTTGAAACCCTTTGTAGACAGAGTTAACGACTTCGACGAACCAACTTTGTTCGTCAAGTTGGGAGACGAGCGAGATCTCGAAGTGCGCAATCGGACACTCGAGGTATCGGGTGAAGCTAGCGAGTTGGCGATAGAACCTGCTGACTTGCTTACCCACGAAGCGACCGGGGATGACAACGTAAACCCTCCGGAGCCTGAGGCTCGCGTTACGGAGAGAGTAACGTACAGTGCTCGCCCGGATAAGCCCGTGGGTTTACGACGATCTCAAAGGAATAAGGGGAAAGTCAGGTTCTATGGGTGCGATGACGACGAGGTATAGGAAAGGAGGAGGGTTTAACGAGGAGCAACGGCGTTCTGGTTTCGGCAAGCTTAAGTAAACAAATGGAAGGTAGGGCCCCGCAAATGGTTGTACTCAACCGGAAAGACCATTGTAGTGACGAATGCTTGCCACCCAAATCTAAAAGGGGACAGGGAGGGTAAGACCAATACCATCAAAATTCAGGGGATAGGGATTATTGAGGTCCCTGTTGCATGTGTGGCCATCAGCCGAGAGTGGATTTTAGCCGCCTCCTTGGACTCTTTTGGTCGATCAACCACCACTTCACGCATGCCTGCTTGGTCCTTTCCCGCTTTTTCTATTAACCTGACCCGACAACATTTGCCCACGGCCAACCTTACCTGGACGAATCCGAAGATAGCCGATCACATCAAAGCGTTGGAGAAGAAGAGTGGTGACGTAGCCGCCAGTTGGAGAACGACTTGGGACGCGCTCCAGAAGGCCGCCGAGCAGCGCAAAAACATCTTCGAGGATCGTTCACAGCCATAGTGTTGGTAATCGGCGCCCTCCTGAGCTAGTTCCTATGGCGAATCACCAGTGACCGTAATCAAGCCCTCGAGAGATGCATAGAACAATTAGAGGCAACTTTACGGCTCCATGGGCCAGCCAACTTCGAGAAACCCCACTACAACATGGATACGCTCGTACGGCGCGTTCGAGCGCTCGAAGTAAGGATGCGCGCCTCTGGAGCCCCATCCCCAGTGACCGTGGCGGAAATAGTAGCCTAATGGGTCAGACAGCTAGTCTAGCTGGAGTTTTGTGCTTCTCTTTCCCCGGTACCAATTACCCCGAAGAACCCCCTGGTGTTTAGACGGTGGTTAACTCATTATTAGGTGTGCGCGCCCGGATGTTAACCATGTGCTTGCAAGCTTGCCTTTAATTTCAGCCTGGCATTGCCCTAGATGGTGCTGAAGACGCGCGGTCCTCTTGTTTCGACCGGGACGTTCGAAAGCGGGCCGGGGGTAATGTCACGGCTACATTTCGCATTGCTTGCTTTTCTCACGCTTTACTAATCTTTGCTGATCTTTGCTAATCTAAGTTGATCCCTGACCCCATGTGCTGAATTGCAATCCTGCTGACGCACATGGTGTCGGATGGAGCACCGGAGCTGCGTGGGATTGCATGCCCAGCTTGGCGAATGGTGGGGAGTAAGCTTCCTTGCAAATTGTTCTTGATTAGAGACGGAGACAGAGAGTCGAGCGTTGAGGTGCTGAAGAGTAGTCGTGTTTTATGTGCTAGTCCTCTGTTTTTCATGTAGTGTTTGTGCTCCTAACTTTACCACTGTCATTTTCCCAAATACAGTTCTATAAATCCACCTTTCCCGAACATTACTCTAATCCCTTGCCAGATTGATGCCCTGGCAAAATTAGACCGTGACATTGTTTTATGTGCTAGTCCTCTGTTTTTCATGTAGTGTTTGTCCTCCTAACTTTACCACTGTAATTTTCCCAAATACAGTTCTATAAAATCCACCTTTCCCGAACATTACTCTAATCCCTTGCCAGATTGATGCCCTGGCAAAATTAGACCGTGACAATTGGTGCATCGACCGGGAAAGGTGGTTTGATTGGTAAAGTTAGGCTACGTGTTTTGTGTTAGAACCTTACTAGGACTTGGGGGTTTCATGAGTGACACTGGGGCGATCCCGAAGACCGAGGGAACCGGTAAAGGCGTTCCTTGCCCGAATCGCCAGGGTACACGTATCCCAGGTGCCCCAACGTTGCCCCCAAGGGAGTCATCGTTCGCCCGTTCCGTGTCGGTACGCCGTCAGCCCGGAGAAAAGCGGAAGGAAGCAGTCACTCCCTCGTGGCTCCACTCTAAAAGTGCCGAACGAGCCATTGCTGCCTCGAGCCCACGGAAACCTACTCTGGAAGCGCAAGAGATTCCGTGGAGTTCAGCTGACCCGTCCGAAGACGACGAAACCGACCGTCCCCAGAGCCCGGATCTAGACCGCACCTGCTAAGTCGTTCCCAGCGAGCCGGAATCCAGCCCGGAAACCCCTCGCAGGAGGTACCAGTTCTCCGCGGTACGGGAAGAGTTGGAGGCGATTGAAAGGTCGACTATTGAAGCCGGCCGTGCCACCCCTTCACCGCGAGGATCCGTTGTGAGACTCGTAGACCTCCTCGCCGAGCCAAACAGCCCTGCATCAACCATGGCAAACCCCGGTGCGCCCGGTAGGTTGCGTAAGGCGGTGAGTGCCCCCCGATTTTCTGGGGCTCACGATGAGGACGCTATGCGGTTCCTCCAAAAATATGAGCAGGTGGCGATTTTCAATGGATGGAATGAGAAAGATAAACTGGAGTGTTTGGCTACGAGCCTGGACGGTATGGCCGATACATGGTACGCCAACCGGTACCCCCTTGATGGCCCACCCCCTACCTCCTGGAATGAACTAAAAGAGGAATTCCGAAAGTTTTTCGTCCCCCAAGGTCGAGTTTTCCGCAGCAACGCCAAGTTGCAAATGCGGGTGCAGCGTTCGGAAGAGAGTGTCAACGAATATTACATGGACGTAGTCAACCTGTGCCGGGAGATTAATCCCGGCATGTCCGAATATGACAAACTCAATCATCTCTTCCGAGGCCTACGGCCTGGTTTAGTGGAGCCGTTGTCACGCTTAAACGTGCAAACGTGTGACAAGTTCCTTGAAGAGGCTAACTTGCTTGAGTTCAGCCAGGAAAGGAGCCGCGTTTCTCAATCCTGGTGGACCAACGTGATCCGTAGCGAAGAAGCCGAAAAACGTGCCGCGGTGGCTGGTGTTGGTGTGCGAGGGCAAGGGTCGTTTACCCCTTTTGCCCCGACGGGTCGTGAAAATCCTATACCCAGCTCAGGATCGGAATCCAGTGCCATTGCGGAGGCTCTCAGCAAACTCGCCGGTGAATTCCAGCAGTTCCGCGAAAGTTTCGCGAAACCGCAAGGTAAGGTTGGCCGTCCCTATTCTCCCAATCGTTCTTACTCCCCAAATTCCCGCACGCATGATGGGAAACCTATTTGCTATCGCTGTCAGAAACCAGGGCACATTGCACGTTACTGTGTCAACCCTGAGTCCAGGGAGCGTGGTCAAGACCACAAGGGAATCGGGAAGGGGAAAGGGAGTAAAGAATCCCAGAGCAGAGATAAGGGTGGCAAGTCAAAATCGGATAGACCATCAGGGCGACGCTCGGATAGCGATCGTGAAGATTCTGGTTCGGAAAACTAGAAAGGGCGGCTCCGGGGGGCGGAGTCGCCCAGACCATTGAGATCCCCCTCTTATGTGTGTTTTGTCCCAACCTCGTCAGAGAAAAGGTAGTGTGTAATGGAGTCGAAACGATAGCCATCATCGACACTGGTGCGGCCGTGAGCGTGGTTTCTGAAGATTGGGCCTTACGTACCCAGGCGCAGCTGGTAGCCTGGGAGGGACCCGAGATAGTTGTAGCAAACGGCGAGCGTGCTCAGATTCGAGGTGGTGTGAATATTGGGGTTCGACTCGCAGGGAAGGAGGTATATACGAAAGTCGTTGTCTTTAACAACGGTTTGGCAGAACTGATCGTAGGTAACGACTTGCTTAGGCAATTGGGTGACGTGACCCTCCGATATAGGGATGATGGTTTTACCCTAGCAGGTCATCGGGAAGATGAGAGAAAGCCGATCGGAGATAACTCTACCCACACAACTGCACAAGCGGCGTCTTGTCTAAAGAGCGCTAAAAACAAGGACAAAACGGGAGTGGGGATGCTCAATACCACCGGGCAGTTCGATGAACCTAGGGAGATCAAAGCCGATCGACGGATAAGAGCGCAAGGGCAAAAAGAGTTACCAGTTGCCCCTTCCAACGGGGAAAACGAAACAATTGGATTAGTAGAAATTCACGAGGAGCATGCAGCAAGGCAATATAGGAGGATGAAGGATAAAAGGGTAGGGAAGACAAAGAAAGTTTCGAGCATAGAACGAGAGCTTGAAGATCAAATTGAGGAATGTACGCCGGCTGGTTACGCTATAGTGGCTCCCGTAACACCGCTCTCGGATGACCAGGACGTGCCAAGCCTTGCTCAACCCGAGATACGCCACGAGGAATGTGCACGCGATACCGTTTGTGAGGAGGCCCTGACCTTCGTTAGGCAGATTCAGGATGTAGCTAGCGAGCTTAACACCGTGGTATGCGCGATCCAGGAACAACGGGAAATCACCTCCCCTAGTGAGGCGCGTATGGGCGCGAGCACTGATAAAGGTAGTTGGGGAATTCCTCTGGAGATACGGCGAGATACTGAGGTAACGGAGAGCTTACCCGTATCTATGTCTCTAGTAGCTAAATACCAAGAAGAGAGGGGAAGACATTCTACCCCTCTCTCTCTAGTGCCACCCTTCTTGCGTTCCATGTGCATTTTTCTTTTCCAGGGATCTCCCCGCGAGACAGTCAACGGAGCTCTGCTAGTAGCCCCTCCCACGAAAACGGGAAACCAAGGCGCGAATTCGAATTTTCCCACTAGTTCCGTGTTAACACCCGCCGAGGGCGAAACCAAAAGCACTGGTTCTACCGAGAAAGAGGATCCCCACGAGCTTGCGGTGGGGAATGTAGAGTGCCACGAGGCAAAGCTAGGTCAGGACGAGTCATGGGACCCAGGAGGCGGAGATTGTTGTGAAATTCCCTTAGAAATCCATAAAGAAAGTCCCAAGTGTAAACCTATCCTGACAACCGAGAAAGCTGGAAACGACCGTGACACGGTCAGCGAGATCGATAATCCTTTTAGTTGCCTGTTGCTGGCCACGAAAGGAAAAAGTCAAAAGAAGCAAGGTAGGCCGCTTAGGTTAGTCTCCTTGCAGGCCCACAAAATTCCCCCGCGATCGGGAATGCCCATTCACGTCAACCTTGCGAACCAGGGTTCAGACAAATGGGGCGAGCGTAAACTAACACCGCCGTCTAAAGACGAAGCTCAAGATTTCCTAGTAGAACCCGAGAAGCGATTATTAATCGAAAAAGGGATTAGCTTAGGTCGAAGCATAACTACCTTTCAGGGTGGGTACGGTCTGGTAATGCTTGTAAACTTTAGTCCGGAGGCCCAATGGGTGGCTGCGGGGATAGTTTTAGGCCGTGTTGAAGACCAGGTACCCCACATAGTTGAAGTAGAGAAAGGAGCAGTTACTGACGAGACCCTGGATAGCTGTATATCTGATCGATTAGACGATAATCAAAGGAAAGCGCTGAGAGAAGTGCTGAGTAAGCATCGCGTGTGCTTTGCAAGGGGTTCAGAGGATTTAGGTGCGTCCAACGTGGTAGAACACGGAATAGATACGGGTAACGCAAATCCCGTTTCGCAGGTTCCCTACCGGAGCGCCTACAGAGAAAAAGAGCTGATTAGGCAGCAGGTGGGGGAGATGATAGAAGCAGGGGTGGTAGAACCATCAAACAGTCCATGGTCCTCCCCCGTTGTGTTGGTCAAGAAGAAAGACGGTAGTTGGCGCTTTTGCGTAGATTATCGTAAGCTAAATTCCGTCACGATTAAGGACGTTTATCCTTTGCCCAGGACGGATGACGCATTGGACTCCATGCAAGGTTCAAAATTTTTCAGCACCTTGGACCTTATGTCAGGTTATTGGCAAGTAGGAGTAAAGGATCAAGACAGGGAGAAAACGGCATTTATAACACCGGATGGTCTATACCAGTTTACGAAAATGCCATTTGGGCTTTGTAACGCTCCAGCCACCTTTCAAAGGATGATGGACGTTATTTTAGCAGGTTTTAAGTGGCAAATTTGTCTAATCTACCTTGATGATGTCGTTATTTTCTCCAAAACCTTCGAGAAGCATGTGGCCGATGTTGACGCCATTTTGGCATGTCTAGGTAAAGCAGGACTGAAGTTAAAACCCAGCAAATGTCACTTTGGCTTGGAAACGGTTCAGGTGCTTGGGCACGTAGATTTTACCAGAAATTTCAATGAAATATCCTTAAAATATGCTTGTAATTTTACCTGAAATTTCAATGAAAATTCATTGAAATTTGCTTGTAATTTTACATGAAATTTCAATGAAATTTCCTTGAAATTTGCTTGTCATTTTACCTGAAATTTCGTCGAAATCTTATTAAAATTACACTGAAATTTCATTGAAATTTCGTTGAAATATGCTTGTAATTTTACCCGAAATTTCAATGAAATTTTCTTGAAATTTGATTGTAATTTTACCTGAAAAATCAATGAAATTTCCTTGAAATTTGCTTGTAATTTTTCCTGAAATTTCAATGAAATTTCCTTGAAATTTGCTTGTAATTTTAACTGAAATTTCCTCGAAATCTTATTGAAATTACACTGAAATTTCACTGAAATTTCGTTGAAATATGCTTGTAATGTTACCTGAAATTTCCATGAAATTTCATTGAAATTTGCTTGTAATTTTACCTGAAATTTCCTCGAAATTTTATTGAAATTACACTGAAATTTCGTTGAAATTTCGTTGAAAAATGCTTGTAATTTTACCTGAAATTTCAATGAAATTTCCTTGAAATTTGCTTGTAATTTTACCAGAAATTTCCTTGAAATTTGCTTGTAATTTTACCTGAAATTTCCTCGAAATCTTATTGAAATTACACTGAAACTTCATTGAAATTTCGTTGAAAGATGCTTGTAATTTTACCTGAAATTTCAATGAAATTTACCTGAAATTTCAATGAAATTTACCTGAAATTTCAATGAAATTTACCTGAAATTTGCTTGTAATTTTACCTGAAATTTCGTTGAAATATGCTTGAAATTTTACCTGAAATTTCAATGAAATATCCTTAAAATTTGCTTGTAATTTTACCTAAAATTTCCTTCAAATTTGCTTGTAATTTAAATTGAAATTTCCTCGAAATCTTATTGAAATTACACTGAAATTTCATTGAAATTTCGTTGAAATATGCTTGTGAATTTAACTGAAATTTCAATGAAATATCCTTGAAATTGCTTGTAATTTTACCTGAAATTTCCTCGAAATCTTATTGAAATTAGACTGAAACTTCATTGAAATTTCGTTGAAATATGCTTGTAATTTTACCTGAAATTTCAATGAAATTTCATTGAAATTTGCTTGTAATTTTACCTGAAATTTCCTCGAAATCTTATTGAAATTAAACTGAAATTTCATTAAAATTTCGTTGAAATATGCTTGTAATTTTACCTGAAATTTCAAAGAAATTTCATTGAAATTTGCTTGTAATTTTACCTGAAATTTTCTCGAAATCTTATTGAAATTAAACTGAAATTTCATTGAAATTTCGTTGAAATATGCTTGTAATTTTACCTGAAATTTCAGTGAAATTTCGTTGAAATATGCTTGTAATTTTACCTGAAATTTCAAAGAAATTTCCTTGAAATTTGCTTGTAATTTTAACTAAAATTTCCTTCAAATTTGCTTGTATTTTACCTGAAATTTCCTCGAAATCTTATTGAAATTACATTGAAATTTCATTGAAATTTCGTTGAAATATGCTTGTAATTTTACCCGAAATTTCAATGAAATTTCCTTGAAATTTGCTTGTAATTTTACCTGAAATTTCCTCAAAATCTTATTGAAATTACACTGAAATTTCATTGAAATTTCGTTGAAATATGCTTGTAATTTCACCTGAAATTTTACCTGAAATTTCCTTGAAATTTGCTTGTAATTTAACTGAATTTCCTCGAAATCTTATTAAAATTACACTGAAATTTCATTGAAATTTCGTTGAAATATGCTTGTAATTTTACCCGAAATTTCAATGAAATTTCCTTGAAATTTGATTGTAATTTTACCTGAAAAATCAATGAAATTTCCTTGAAAGTTGCTTGTAATTTTTCCTGAAATTTCAATGAAATTTCCTTGAAATTTGCTTGTAATTTTAACTGAAATTTCCTCGAAATCTTATTGAAATTACACTGAAATTTCACTGAAATTTCGTTGAAATATGCTTGTAATGTTACCTGAAATTTCCATGAAATTTCATTGAAATTTGCTTGTAATTTTACCTGAAATTTCCTCGAAATTTTATTGAAATTACACTGAAATTTCATTGAAATTTCGTTGAAAAATGCTTGTAATTTTAACTGAAATTTCAATGAAATTTCCTTGAAATTTGCTTGTAATTTTACCAGAAATTTCCTTGAAATTTGCTTGTAATTTTACCTGAAATTTCCTCGAAATCTTATTGAAATTACACTGAAACTTCATTGAAATTTCGTTGAAAGATGCTTGTAATTTTACCTGAAATTTCAATGAAATTTACCTGAAATTTCAATGAAATTTACCTGAAATTTGCTTGTAATTTTACCTGAAATTTCGTTGAAATATGCTTGAAATTTTACCTGAAATTTCAATGAAATATCCTTAAAATTTGCTTGTAATTTTACCTAAAATTTCCTTGAAATTTGCTTGTAATTTAACTTGAAATTTCCTCGAAATCTTATTGAAATTACACTGAAATTTCATTGAAATTTCGTTGAAATCTGCTTGTGAATTTACCTGAAATTTCAATGAAATATCCTTGAAATTGCTTGTAATTTTACCTGAAATTTCCTCGAAATCTTATTGAAATTAGACTGAAACTTCATTGAAATTTCGTTGAAATATGCTTGTAATTTTACCTGAAATTTCAATGAAATTTCATTGAAATTTGCTTGTAATTTTACCTGAAATTTCCTCGAAATCTTATTGAAATTAAACTGAAATTTCATTAAAATTTCGTTGAAATATGCTTGTAATTTTACCTGAAATTTCAATTAAATTTCATTGAAATTTGCTTGTAATTTTACCTGAAATTTCAATGAAATTTCATTGAAATTTGCTTGTAATTTTAACTGAAATTTCCTTGAAATTTGCTTGTAATTTTACCTGAAATTTCCTCGAAATCTTATTGAAATTACACTGAAACTTCATTGAAATTTCGTTGAAATATGCTTGTAATTTTACCTGAAATTTCAATGAAATTTCATTAAAATTTGCTTGTAATTTTACCTGAAATTTCCTCGAAATCTTATTGAAATTAAACTGAAATTTCATTAAAATTTCGTTGAAATATGCTTGTAATTTTAAATGAAATTTCAAAGAAATTTCATTGAAATTTGCTTGTAATTTTACCTGAAATTTTCTCGAAATCTTATTGAAATTAAACTGAAATTTCATTGAAATTTCGTTGAAATATGCTTGTAATTTTACCTGAAATTTCAGTGAAATTTCGTTGAAATATGCTTGTAATTTTACCTGAAATTTCAAAGAAATTTCCTTGAAATTTGCTTGTAATTTTAACAAAAATTTCCTTCAAATTTGCTTGTATTTTACCTGAAATTTCCTCGAAATCTTATTGAAATTACATTGAAATTTCATTGAAATTTCGTTGAAATATGCTTGTAATTTTACCTGAAATTTCAATGAAATTTCCTTGAAATTTGCTTGTAATTTTACCTGAAATTTCCTCAAAATCTTATTGAAATTACACTGAAATTTCATTGAAATTTCGTTGAAATATGCTTGTAATTTCACCTGAAATTTTACCTGAAATTTCCTTGAAATTTGCTTGTAATTTAACTGAATTTCCTCGAAATCTTATTAAAATTACACTGAAATTTCATTGAAATTTCGTTGAAATATGCTTGTAATTTTACCCGAAATTTCAATGAAATTTCCTTGAAATTTGATTGTAATTTTACCTGAAAAATCAATGAAATTTCCTTGAAATTTGCTTGTAATTTTTCCTGAAATTTCAATGAAATTTCCTTGAAATTTGCTTGTAATTTTAACTGAAATTTCCTCGAAATCCTATTGAAATTACACTGAAATTTCAATGAAATTTCGTTGAAATATGCTTGTAATTTTACCTGAAATTTCCATGAAATTTCATTGAAATTTGCTTGTAATTTTACCTGAAATTTCCTCGAAATTTTATTGAAATTACACTGAAATTTCTGTGAAATTTCGTTGAAATATGCATGTAATTTTACCTGAAATTTCAATGAAATATCCTTAAAATATGCTTGTAATTTTACCTGAAATTTCCATGAAATTTCATTGGATTTGCTTGTAATTTTACCTGAAATTTCCTCGAAATTTTATTGAAAATACACTGAAATTTCTTTGAAATTTCGTTGAAATATGCTTGTAATTTTACTTGAAATTTCAATGAAATATCCTTAAAATATGCTTGTAATTTTACAAGAAATTTCAATGAAATATCCTTAAAATATGCTTGTAATTTTACCTGAAATTTCAATGAAATTTCCTTGAAATTTGCTTTTAATTTTACCTGAAATTTCGTCGAAATCTTATTGAAATTACACTGAAATTTCATTGAAATTACACTGAAATTTCATTGAAATTTCGTTGAAATTTGCTTGTAATTTTACCTGAAATTTCCTTGAAATTTGCTTTTAATTTTACCTGAAATTTGTCGAAATCTTATTGAAATTACACTGAAATTTCATTGAAATTTCGTTGAAATATGCTTGTAATTTTACCTGAAATTTCAATGAAATTTCCTTGAAATTTGCTTGTAATTTTACCTGAAATTTCCTTGAAATTTGCTTGTAATTTTACCTGAAATTTCCTCGAAATCTTATTGACATTACACTGAAATTTCAATGAAATATCCTTAAAATATGCTTGTAATTTTACAAGAAATTTCAATGAAATATCCTTAAAATATGCTTGTAATTTTACCTGAAATTTGAATTAAATTTCCTTGAAATTTGCTTGTAATTTTACCTGAAATTTCGTCGAAATCTTATTGAAATTACACTGAAATTTCATTGAAATTTCGTTGAAATTTGCTTGTAATTTTACCTGAAATTTCCTTGAAATTTGCTTGTAATTTTACCGGAAATTTCCATGAAATTTCATTGAAATTTGATTGTAATTTTACCTGAAATTTCCTCGAAATTTTATTGAAATTACACTGAAATTTCTTTGAAATTTCGTTGAAATATGCTTGTAATTTTACTTGAAATTTCAATGAAATATCCTTAAAATTTGGTTGTAATTTTACCTGAAATTTCCTTGAAATTTGCTTGTAATTTTACCTGAAATTTCCTCGAAATCTTATTGACATTACACTGAAATTTCATTGAAATTTCGTTGAAATATGCTTGAAATTTTACCTGAAATTTCAATGAAATTTCCTTGAAATTTGATTGTAATTTTACCTGAAAAATCAATGAAATTTCCTTGAAATTTGCTTGTAATTTTAACTGAAATTTCCTCGAAATCTTATTGAAATTACACTGAAATTTCACTGAAATTTCGTTGAAATATGCTTGTAATGTTACCTGAAATTTCCATGAAATTTCATTGAAATTTGCTTGTAATTTTACCTGAAATTTCCTCGAAATTTTATTGAAATTACACTGAAATTTCATTGAAATTTTGTTGAAAAATGCTTGTAATTTTACCTGAAATTTCAGTGAAATTTCCTTGAAATTTGCTTGTAATTTTACCTGAAATTTCCTCGAAATCTTATTGAAATTAAACTGAAATTTCATTAAAATTTCGTTGAAATATGCTTGTAATTTTAAATGAAATTTCAAAGAAATTTCATTGAAATTTGCTTGTAATTTTACCTGAAATTTTCTCGAAATCTTATTGAAATTAAACTGAAATTTCATTGAAATATGCTTGTAATTTTACCTGAAATTTCAGTGAAATTTCGTTGAAATATGCTTGTAATTTTACCTGAAATTTCAAAGAAATTTCCTTGAAATTTGCTTGTAATTTTAACAAAAATTTCCTTCAAATTTGCTTGTATTTTACCTGAAATTTCCTCGAAATCTTATTGAAATTACATTGAAATTTCATTGAAATTTCGTTGAAATATGCTTGTAATTTTACCTGAAATTTCAATGAAATTTCCTTGAAATTTGCTTGTAATTTTACCTGAAATTTCCTCAAAATCTTATTGAAATTACACTGAAATTTCATTGAAATTTCGTTGAAATATGCTTGTAATTTCACCTGAAATTTTACCTGAAATTTCCTTGAAATTTGCTTGTAATTTAACTGAATTTCCTCGAAATCTTATTAAAATTACACTGAAATTTCATTGAAATTTCGTTGAAATATGCTTGTAATTTTACCCGAAATTTCAATGAAATTTCCTTGAAATTTGATTGTAATTTTACCTGAAAAATCAATGAAATTTCCTTGAAATTTGCTTGTAATTTTTCCTGAAATTTCAATGAAATTTCCTTGAAATTTGCTTGTAATTTTAACTGAAATTTCCTTCAAATTTGCTTGTAATTTAACTTGAAATTTCCTCGAAATCTTATTGAAATTACACTTAAATTTCATTGAAATTTCGTTGAAATCTGCTTGTGAATTTACCTGAAATTTCAATGAAATATCCTTGAAATTGCTTGTAATTTTACCTGAAATTTCCTCGAAATCTTATTGAAATTAGACTGAAACTTCATTGAAATTTCGTTGAAATATGCTTGTAATTTTACCTGAAATTTCAATGAAATTTCATTGAAATTTGCTTGTAATTTTACCTGAAATTTCCTCGAAATCTTATTGAAATTAAACTGAAATTTCATTAAAATTTCGTTGAAATATGCTTGTAATTTCACCTGAAATTTTACCTGAAATTTCCTTGAAATTTGCTTGTAATTTAACTGAAATTTCCTCGAAATCTTATTGAAATTACACTGAAATTTCATTTAAATTTCGTTGAAATATGCTTGTAATTTTACCTGAAATTTCAATTAAATTTCATTGAAATTTGCTTGTAATTTTACCTGAAATTTCAATGAAATTTCATTGAAATTTGCTTGTAATTTTAACTGAAATTTCCTTGAAATTTGCTTGTAATTTAACTGAAATTTCCTCGAAATCTTATTGAAATTACACTGAAATTTCATTTAAATTTCGTTGAAATATGCTTGTAATTTTACCTGAAATTTCAATTAAATTTCATTGAAATTTGCTTGTAATTTTACCTGAAATTTCAATGAAATTTCATTGAAATTTGCTTGTAATTTTAACTGAAATTTCCTTGAAATTTGCTTGTAATTTTACCTGAAATTTCCTCGAAATCTTATTGAAATTACACTGAAACTTCATTGAAATTTCGTTGAAATATGCTTGTAATTTTACCTGAAATTTCAATGAAATTTCATTAAAATTTGCTTGTAATTTTACCTGAAATTTCCTCGAAATCTTATTGAAATTAAACTGAAATTTCATTAAAATTTCGTTGAAATATGCTTGTAATTTTACCCGAAATTTCAATGAAATTTCCTTGAAATTTGATTGTAATTTTACCTGAAAAATCAATGAAATTTCCTTGAAATTTGCTTGTAATTTTTCCTGAAATTTCAATGAAATTTCCTTGAAATTTGCTTGTAATTTTAACTGAAATTTCCTCGAAATCTTATTGAAATTACACTGAAATTTCACTGAAATTTCGTTGAAATATGCTTGTAATGTTACCTGAAATTTCCATGAAATTTCATTGAAATTTGCTTGTAATTTTACCTGAAATTCCCTCGAAATTTTATTGAAATTACACTGAAATTTCTTTGAAATTTCGTTGAAAAATGCTTGTAATTTTACCTGAAATTTCAATGAAATTTCCTTGAAATTTGCTTGTAATTTTACCAGAAATTTCCATGAAATTTGCTTGTAATTTTACCTGAAATTTCCTCGAAATCTTATTGAAATTACACTGAAACTTCATTGAAATTTCGTTGAAAGATGCTTGTAATTTTACCTGAAATTTCAATGAAATTTACCTGAAATTTGCTTGTAATTTTACCTGAAATTTCGTTGAAATATGCTTGAAATTTTACCTGAAATTTCAATGAAATATCCTTAAAATTTGCTTGTAATTTTACCTAAAATTTCCTTCAAATTTGCTTGTAATTTAACTTGAAATTTCCTCGAAATCTTATTGAAATTACACTTAAATTTCATTGAAATTTCGTTGAAATATGCTTGTGAATTTACCTGAAATTTCAATGAAATATCCTTGAAATTGCTTGTAATTTTACCTGAAATTTCCTCGAAATCTTATTGAAATTAGACTGAAACTTCATTGAAATTTCGTTGAAATATGCTTGTAATTTTACCTGAAATTTCAAAGAAATTTCATTGAAATTTGCTTGTAATTTTACCTGAAATTTCCTCGAAATCTTATTGAAATTAAACTGAAATTTCATTAAAATTTCGTTGAAATATGCTTGTAATTTTACCTGAAATTTCAAAGAAATTTCATTGAAATTTGCTTGTAATTTTACCTGAAATTTCCTCGAAATCTTATTGAAATTAAACTGAAATTTCATTGAAATTTCGTTGAAATATGCTTGTAATTTTACCTGAAATTTCAAAGAAATTTCCTTGAAATTTGCTTGTAATTTTAACTAAAATTTCCTTCAAATTTGCTTGTATTTTACCTGAAATTTCCTCGAAATCTTATTGAAATTACATTGAAATTTCATTAAAATTTCGTTGAAATATGCTTGTAATTTTACCTGAAATTTCAATGAAATTTCCTTGAAATTTGCTTGTAATTTTACCTGAAATTTCCTCAAAATCTTATTGAAATTACACTGAAATTTCATTGAAATTTCGTTGAAATATGCTTGTAATTTCACCTGAAATTTTACCTGAAATTTCCTTGAAATTTGCTTGTAATTTAACTGAAATTTCCTCGAAATCTTATTGAAATTACACTGAAATTTCATTTAAATTTCGTTGAAATATGCTTGTAATTTTACCGTAAATTTCAATGAAATTTCCTTGTAATTTTACCTGAAATTTCGTCGAAATCTTATTGAAATTGCACTGAAATTTCATTGAAATTTCGTTGAAATATGCTTGTAATTTTACCTGAAATTTCAATTAAATTTCATTGAAATTTGCTTGTAATTTTAGCTGAAATTTCAATGAAATTTCATTGAAATTTGCTTGTAATTTTACCTGAAATTTCCTTGAAATTTGCTTGTAATTTTACCTGAAATTTCCTCGAAATCTTATTGAAATTACACTGAAACTTCATTGAAATTTCGTTGAAATATGCTTGTAATTTTACCTGAAATTTCAATGAAATTTCATGAAAATTTGCTTGTAATTTTAACTGAAATTTCCTCGAAATCTTATTGAAATTAAACTGAAATTTCATTAAAATTTCGTTGAAATATGCTTGTAATTTTACCTGAAATTTCAAAGAAATTTCATTGAAATTTACTTGTAATTTTACCTGAAATTTCCTCGAAATCTTATTGAAATTACATTGAAATTTCATTGAAATTTCGTTGAAATATGCTTGTAATTTTACCTGAAATTTCAATGAAATTTCATTGAAATTTGCTTGTAATTTTACCTGAAATTTCCTCAAAATCTTATTGAAATTACACTGAAATTTCATTGAAATTTCGTTGAAATATGCTTGTAAATTTACCTGAAATTTCAATGAAATATCCTTGAAATTTGCTTGTAATTTTACCTAAAATTTCCTTCAAATTTGCTTGTAATT
Organism: Lepidurus packardi; assembly: GCA_023053545.1. Classification (NCBI taxonomy): domain Eukaryota; kingdom Metazoa; phylum Arthropoda; class Branchiopoda; order Notostraca; family Triopsidae; genus Lepidurus; species Lepidurus packardi. The sequence goes on from JAKZAN010000181.1 coordinate 61,154, forward strand.
TAACCTGAAATTTCCTCGAAATCTTATTGAAATTACACTGAAATTTCATTGAAATTTCGTTGAAATTTGCTTGTAATTTCACCTGAAATTTTACCTGAAATTTCTTTGAAATTTGCTTGTAATTTAACTGAAATTTCCTCGAAATCTTATTGAAATTACACTGAAATTTGCTTGTAATTTTACCAGAAATTTCCTTGAAATTTGCTTGTAATTTTACCTGAAATTTCCTCGAAATCTTATTGAAATTACACTGAAACTTCATTGAAATTTCGTTGAAAGATGCTTGTAATTTTACCTGAAATTTCAATGAAATTTACCTGAAATTTGCTTGTAATTTTACCTGAAATTTCGTTGAAATATGCTTGAAATTTTACCTGAAATTTCAATGAAATATCCTTAAAATTTGCTTGTAATTTTACCTAAAATTTCCTTCAAATTTGCTTGTAATTTAACTTGAAATTTCCTCGAAATCTTATTGAAATTACACTTAAATTTCATTGAAATTTCGTTGAAATATGCTTGTGAATTTACCTGAAATTTCAATGAAATATCCTTGAAATTGCTTGTAATTTTACCTGAAATTTCCTCGAAATCTTATTGAAATTAGACTGAAACTTCATTGAAATTTCGTTGAAATATGCTTGTAATTTTACCTGAAATTTCAATGAAATTTCCTTGAAATTTGCTTGTAATTTTACCTGAAATTTCCTCGAAATCTTATTGAAATTACACTGAAACTTCATTGAAATTTCGTTGAAATATGCTTGTAATTTTACCTGAAATTTCAATGAAATTTCATGAAAATTTGCTTGTAATTTTAACTGAAATTTCCTCGAAATCTTATTGAAATTAAACTGAAATTTCATTAAAATTTCGTTGAAATATGCTTGTAATTTTACCTGAAATTTCAAAGAAATTTCATTGAAATTTACTTGTAATTTTACCTGAAATTTCCTCGAAATCTTATTGAAATTACATTGAAATTTCATTGAAATTTCGTTGAAATATGCTTGTAATTTTACCTGAAATTTCAATGAAATTTCATTGAAATTTGCTTGTAATTTTACCTGAAATTTCCTCAAAATCTTATTGAAATTACACTGAAATTTCATTGAAATTTCGTTGAAATATGCTTGTAAATTTACCTGAAATTTCAATGAAATATCCTTGAAATTTGCTTGTAATTTTACCTAAAATTTCCTTCAAATTTGCTTGTAATTTAACCTGAAATTTCCTCGAAATCTTATTGAAATTACACTGAAATTTCATTGAAATTTCGTTGAAATTTGCTTGTAATTTCACCTGAAATTTTACCTGAAATTTCTTTGAAATTTGCTTGTAATTTAACTGAAATTTCCTCGAAATCTTATTGAAATTACACTGAAATTTGCTTGTAATTTTACCAGAAATTTCCTTGAAATTTGCTTGTAATTTTACCTGAAATTTCCTCGAAATCTTATTGAAATTACACTGAAACTTCATTGAAATTTCGTTGAAAGATGCTTGTAATTTTACCTGAAATTTCAATGAAATTTACCTGAAATTTGCTTGTAATTTTACCTGAAATTTCGTTGAAATATGCTTGAAATTTTACCTGAAATTTCAATGAAATATCCTTAAAATTTGCTTGTAATTTTACCTAAAATTTCCTTCAAATTTGCTTGTAATTTAACTTGAAATTTCCTCGAAATCTTATTGAAATTACACTTAAATTTCATTGAAATTTCGTTGAAATATGCTTGTGAATTTACCTGAAATTTCAATGAAATATCCTTGAAATTGCTTGTAATTTTACCTGAAATTTCCTCGAAATCTTATTGAAATTAGACTGAAACTTCATTGAAATTTCGTTGAAATATGCTTGTAATTTTACCTGAAATTTCAATGAAATTTCATTGAAATTTGCTTGTAATTTTACCTGAAATTTCCTCGAAATCTTATTGAAATTAAACTGAAATTTCATTAAAATTTCGTTGAAATATGCTTGTAATTTTACCTGAAATTTCAATGAAATTTCATTGAAATTTGCTTGTAATTTTACCTGAAATTTCCTCAAAATCTTATTGAAATTACACTGAAATTTCATTGAAATTTCGTTGATAGATGCTTGTAATTTTACCTGAAATTTCAAAGAAATTTCCTTGAAATTTGCTTGTAATTTTAACTAAAATTTCCTTCAAATTTGCTTGTATTTTACCTGAAATTTCCTCGAAATCTTATTGAAATTACATTGAAATTTCATTGAAATTTCGTTGAAATATGCTTGTAATTTTACCTGAAATTTCAATGAAATTTCCTTGAAATTTGCTTGTAATTTTACCTGAAATTTCCTCAAAATCTTATTGAAATTACACTGAAATTTCATTGAAATTTCGTTGAAATATGCTTGTAATTTCACCTGAAATTTTACCTGAAATTTCCTTGAAATTTGCTTGTAATTTAACTGAAATTTCCTCGAAATCTTATTGAAATTACACTTAAATTTCATTGAAATTTCGTTGAAATATGCTTGTGAATTTACCTGAAATTTCAATGAAATATCCTTGAAATTGCTTGTAATTTTACCTGAAATTTCCTCGAAATCTTATTGAAATTAGACTGAAACTTCATTGAAATTTCGTTGAAATATGCTTGTAATTTTACCTGAAATTTCAATGAAATTTCCTTGAAATTTGCTTGTAATTTTACCTGAAATTTCCTCGAAATCTTATTGAAATTACACTGAAACTTCATTGAAATTTCGTTGAAATATGCTTGTAATTTTACCTGAAATTTCAATGAAATTTCATGAAAATTTGCTTGTAATTTTAACTGAAATTTCCTCGAAATCTTATTGAAATTAAACTGAAATTTCATTAAAATTTCGTTGAAATATGCTTGTAATTTTACCTGAAATTTCAAAGAAATTTCATTGAAATTTACTTGTAATTTTACCTGAAATTTCCTCGAAATCTTATTGAAATTACATTGAAATTTCATTGAAATTTCGTTGAAATATGCTTGTAATTTTACCTGAAATTTCAATGAAATTTCATTGAAATTTGCTTGTAATTTTACCTGAAATTTCCTCAAAATCTTATTGAAATTACACTGAAATTTCATTGAAATTTCGTTGAAATATGCTTGTAAATTTACCTGAAATTTCAATGAAATATCCTTGAAATTTGCTTGTAATTTTACCTAAAATTTCCTTCAAATTTGCTTGTAATTTAACCTGAAATTTCCTCGAAATCTTATTGAAATTACACTGAAATTTCATTGAAATTTCGTTGAAATTTGCTTGTAATTTCACCTGAAATTTTACCTGAAATTTCTTTGAAATTTGCTTGTAATTTAACTGAAATTTCCTCGAAATCTTATTGAAATTACACTGAAATTTGCTTGTAATTTTACCAGAAATTTCCTTGAAATTTGCTTGTAATTTTACCTGAAATTTCCTCGAAATCTTATTGAAATTACACTGAAACTTCATTGAAATTTCGTTGAAAGATGCTTGTAATTTTACCTGAAATTTCAATGAAATTTACCTGAAATTTGCTTGTAATTTTACCTGAAATTTCGTTGAAATATGCTTGAAATTTTACCTGAAATTTCAATGAAATATCCTTAAAATTTGCTTGTAATTTTACCTAAAATTTCCTTCAAATTTGCTTGTAATTTAACTTGAAATTTCCTCGAAATCTTATTGAAATTACACTTAAATTTCATTGAAATTTCGTTGAAATATGCTTGTGAATTTACCTGAAATTTCAATGAAATATCCTTGAAATTGCTTGTAATTTTACCTGAAATTTCCTCGAAATCTTATTGAAATTAGACTGAAACTTCATTGAAATTTCGTTGAAATATGCTTGTAATTTTACCTGAAATTTCAATGAAATTTCATTGAAATTTGCTTGTAATTTTACCTGAAATTTCCTCGAAATCTTATTGAAATTAAACTGAAATTTCATTAAAATTTCGTTGAAATATGCTTGTAATTTTACCTGAAATTTCAATGAAATTTCATTGAAATTTGCTTGTAATTTTACCTGAAATTTCCTCAAAATCTTATTGAAATTACACTGAAATTTCATTGAAATTTCGTTGATAGATGCTTGTAATTTTACCTGAAATTTCAAAGAAATTTCCTTGAAATTTGCTTGTAATTTTAACTAAAATTTCCTTCAAATTTGCTTGTATTTTACCTGAAATTTCCTCGAAATCTTATTGAAATTACATTGAAATTTCATTGAAATTTCGTTGAAATATGCTTGTAATTTTACCTGAAATTTCAATGAAATTTCCTTGAAATTTGCTTGTAATTTTACCTGAAATTTCCTCAAAATCTTATTGAAATTACACTGAAATTTCATTGAAATTTCGTTGAAATATGCTTGTAATTTCACCTGAAATTTTACCTGAAATTTCCTTGAAATTTGCTTGTAATTTAACTGAAATTTCCTCGAAATCTTATTGAAATTACACTGAAATTTCATTTAAATTTCGTTGAAATATGCTTGTAATTTTACCGTAAATTTCAATGAAATTTCCTTGTAATTTTACCTGAAATTTCGTCGAAATCTTATTGAAATTGCACTGAAATTTCATTGAAATTTCGTTGAAATATGCTTGTAATTTTACCTGAAATTTCAATTAAATTTCATTGAAATTTGCTTGTAATTTTAGCTGAAATTTCAATGAAATTTCATTGAAATTTGCTTGTAATTTTACCTGAAATTTCCTTGAAATTTGCTTGTAAGTTTACCTGAAATTTCCTCGAAATCTTATTGAAATTACACTGAAACTTCATTGAAATTTCGTTGAAATATGCTTGTAATTTTACCTGAAATTTCAATGAAATTTCCTTAAAATTTGCTTGTAATTTTACCTAAAATTTCCTTCAAATTTGCTTGTAATTTAACTTGAAATTTCCTCGAAATCGTATTGAAATTACACTGAAATTTCATTGAAATTTCGTTGAAATATGCTTGTAAATTTACCTGAAATTTCAATGAAATATCCTTGAAATTGCTTGTAATTTTACCTGAAATTTCAATGAAATTTCGTTGAAATATGTTTGTAATTTTACCTGAAATTTCAATGAAATATCCTTGAAATTTGCTTGTAATTTTACCTGAAATTTCCTCGAAATCTTATTGAAATTACACTGAAATTTCATTGAAATTTCGTTGAAATATGCTTGAAAATTTACCTGAAATTTCAATGAAATATCCTTGAAATTTGCTTGTAATTTTACCTAAAATTTCCTTCAAATTTGCTTGTAATTTAACCTGAAATTTCCTCGAAATCTTATTGATGAAACACTGAAATTTCATTGAAATTTCGTTGAAATATGCTTGTAAATTTACCTGAAATTTCAATGAAATATCCTTAAAATTTGCTTGTAATTTTACCTAAAATTTCCTTCAAATTTGCTTGTAATTTAACTTGAAATTTCCTCGAAATCTTATTAAAATTACACTGAAATTTCATTGAAATTTCGTTGAAATATGCTTGTAATTTTACCTGAAATTTCAATTAAATTTCATTGAAATTTGCTTGTAATTTTAGCTGAAATTTCAATGAAATTTCATTGAAATTTGCTTGTAATTTTACCTGAAATTTCCTTGAAATTTGCTTGTAATTTTACCTGAAATTTCCTCGAAATCTTATTGAAATTACACTGAAACTTCATTGAAATTTCGTTGAAATATGCTTGTAATTTTACCTGATATTTCAATGAAATTTCCTTGAAATTTGCTTGTAATTTTACCTGAAATTTCCTTCAAATTTGCTTGTAATTTTGCTGAAATTTCCTCGAAATCTTATTGAAATTTCACTGAAATTTCATTGAAATTTCGTTGAAATATGCTTGTAATTTTACCTGAAATTTCAATGAAATTTCCTTGAAATTTGCTTGTAATTTTACCTGAAATTTCCTCAAAATCTTATTGAAATTACACTGAAATTTCATTGAAATTTCGTTGAAATATGCTTGTAAATTTACCTGAAATTTCAATGAAATATCCTTGAAATTTGCTTGTAATTTTACCTAAAATTTCCTTCAAATTTGCTTGTAATTTAACCTGAAATTTCCTCGAAATCTTATTGATGAAACACTGAAATTTCATTGAAATTTCGTTGAAATATGCTTGTAAATTTACCTGAAATTTCAATGAAATATCCTTAAAATTTGCTTGTAATTTTACGTAAAATTCCTTCAAATTTGCTTGTAATTTAACTTGAAATTTCCTCGAAATCTTATTAAAATTACACTGAAATTTCATTGAAATTTCGTTGAAATATGCTTGTAATTTTACCTGTGTTCCGGATGGAACAGGAGACTACGAAAGAAGAAGTATGGTTGTGCGACGGGCCCTAGATCGCCCCCGGCTGCACGTGCTCGCGAAGGGAGTTCTGGTGTACC